>JAQQZT010000036.1:4051346-4061370 GCA_030068275.1 Clarias platycephalus | reverse complement strand
CGTTCCCAAAATTGCCCGTAGTGTGTGAATGTGTGTGTGCCCTGCGATGGATTGGCACCCTGTCCAGGGTGTACCCCATCTTGTGCCCTAAGTTTCCTGGGATAGGCTGCAGGTCCCCGCGACCCTGTACAGGATAAAGCGGTATAGAAGATGACTGACTGACTGACTGAATTACTGTTGGACAAAGAAAGAGAAAGATTCTATGCGAGTCCTGTGTTTATTCCAAAGCCAGTGTTGAAGTCTACTTAAAACACAGTTGCTATAGACCACACCTTGGGAAACCCATCAAGCACGGAGAGAACATACAAACTCCATGCTCACAGAGGAGACCCTGGAGGTTCAAAGCGACAGAGCTAACCACTAAGCCACTATCACCATCAGACATAAACATTATTTACTATGAGCTACATTTAAGCTCAACAGTTGTAGGACTATTTATACAGGGCATGGTGTTTGAAGAGCTAAAGATGATTTCCTGAGCAGCATAGTCAAAGGATTAAAATTTACACACTATATTTTTTCTTAGGTAGAGGTTTATGACTGGTACTGGGGTTTTCAGTAGCATCTAGACCACCAAGTTGCACCTCGAGCACTTTCTAAGCCTAAAAAAAAAAACAGCACAGAAAAGAAGGAATCATCTCAGAAGAGTCAAATTATCTTTATGTGCTAAGCAATAAAAACAACTGAGGAGATTTACTAGAATTACTGGAATTAAATAATTATTATTTTAATTGCAAAGTTAAAACCGGAGCTATGTTTAATAGCAAAGTAGCATTTCTACAGGCATGGTGTGATGAAAACTTACGATTGGGACTAAACAGTTATGTGGCCATAAGAAAACCACTTGTTCGTGAAACACATCAGAATAAAGGCTTCAGTTTAAAAGGGAGCATAAACATTAGACTATGGAGCAATGGAAAAAGGTCATATGGTCTGATGAGTCCAGATTTAGCCGATACCCGAGAGATGGGCGTGTCAGGGTAAGAACATGAAGCGATGCACCCATCATGCAAAGTGATCACTGTACAAGCCTCTGGAGGCAGTGTTGCTTCAGTTGCTCAGGTCTAGACTCAGTAATGTTATGTGGCAATAAACGGAGGTGAGCTGATGACCTGAATGTACTGAATGACCACGGTATCACATCTCTGCATTTCTTCCTCTAATGATGGAGAGGGTATGTTCCAGGATTCAAATAGTGAAAGTGTGGTTCTGGGAGCACAAGGAAACATTTTCACACATGAACCAACCACCAGATTGGGTGCTGTAATCAAAAGATTAAGGCACTCAAATGAAATCTAAAAAAATGATTGAGTGTTTTTTGGCCAGGTAGTGTATGATGACATACACTGATCAGTCATAATATTAAAACCAGCTGCCTAATGTTGTGTAAGCTCCCTATGCTGATCAAACAGCTCTGACCTGTTGAGGCATGGACACATTATCTTGTTTTGGGCAGATTTCACTATGCTTGCACAAATCCCGTGCATCCTGTGCATTTGTAGCTGTGTATGTAACTCAACTCTGAATACGGCCTATCATGATGCAGTAAAGTCTAAATATATATATTAACCATTATCAGTCATTACATCTACATAATAATAATAATAATAATAATAATAATAATAATAATGATTTACTGTACCAAGTTCATAATGACATACCAAGAGAGCACAGGTCATATTTCGCAACACACTGTGTTCATTTTCAGCTAAGATTTCTGGGATTACGCAAGATAAGAGACAGAGAGATTAAACAAACACATTATCTAGCCAAACGTGGAGGAGTTCATGTTCACTGCTCCACGCCTTAAATTTACCCCATGTGTGTGTATCGAGTGCCTCGTGTACAGTGTGTGGACTTCTGAATGTCTTATTAAGCACAATAAAAGAAAATAACATTTATTATTACCGTATGTAGAGATTCCGTCCAAATACAGCCATCCATGTTCATTTGCCACCCCACAAATCTAGTGCACTGTCCTCCTCTACACACCAAGTCTGTTCTGCCTCACATCTAATGTTGATTTAATCTCTTCCAGAACAGTGCTTCTGCCCTGGAGAGAAATGAGTTAGTCAGCATCAGAAAACCGAGGTCAGGATGTCAGCCGATAGTTAAACTGCTCCAGGAAGCTCGTGCAGCACTAATGAAAGGTTTTACACTCGCCTTCCTCACATGCATGCACTCAATATTATTTGTCCCCTTGAATGAAAGTACATTGTGCAAAATTGCCAGTACAGAGTAAAACATTAAGTTTTTTTTGTTTGTTTGTTTGTTCCGTTTTTTTTTTTTTTTTTTTTTCCCTTTTCCACCGGCCACTTTTACAGTCAATGTTTCATTCCAAAACATGATTACACCGTAGGTCATACTTACCTGTACAGTACATACTCAGACATGTAGGTGTTGGGTCTACTTTTACTGACATTTCCTATTTGCGGGAGTCTTATGAATATCACAAGAGTCCTCTATATAGAGACCCATTTCCCAGAAGCTTGCATTTCAACTATTCTGCCACATGTTGGTCTCTGTGTCAGAACCGCAGGCGAGCTTGCCCCAGTTTTTTTGCTCACAGTTGGGACTTGCTAGCCACACGAGAGGAAATTTTCCATTTACACTGATTACTGCTCCCCACTGCTGAACTATAAAGTGTGTCTGTGCAAGGTTAAAGCTGTTAGACCATAACGTGTAGGAAAAAAAAGTGCCCTTTAATTGGTTCATCGGCCTCCCATGCTGCTCATATAGCACTTTTATCACACTGCCACTGTTAGTTAATGTTACATGTAAATAAGGAAAGAAAGGTGTAGACATTATAAAGGATTATAGTAATAACAGCTCTCGCTATATACAGTATATATATTTACCAAGGACTGAATTCTGCTAAGTTATTACATAATCGTATATATTTTATGTTATAGGTTTATTTTAAAGTGAGTTTCATAAATGTTAAAGGGCAAATAAACAAAGGCGACTCTAAAAGCAATTATTGTCCTACTAAAAAGTCACTGTTAATTACAATAAATAAGAAATAGCATTTATAGTGGAATCAAGTCTTATGGCGTTGTATGAAGGGCGTTCGGGACTTGTAATGAAACCTCTTAATTTAGTCGTAAAACAAATTGACATTTCTAAAGACTTCTTGAACAATACAGTGGTGAGACTCTTGTTCACTTGAATATTAAAAATCAGTGGATAACTTGTCATGTGGAAGAAATTCATCTGCTGTACAGTATGAACAATACACACAATCATTTACCAACACCACTTGCACATTACAGGAACTCGGCTGGGAGTTATCGCCACATCAACAACACAGCACAAGCCATTTCCACATGTTTAGGCCATTAAAGGAGTTCCTGGGAGGCCGGCATTTCAGACATGAAGAAGCAGTCTGATCAGAGAAAACTTTCTACCTTGATGGTATCCAATAACTACTAAAACACTGGGATGAGTTCATTAGTGTAGCAGATGATTATACAGAGAAATAAAGGCCGTTTTTACCCTCAGTTCTCAGTTCGGACGTTTAATTATGTTCTGCATAATTAAAAGTCCTGGTTTGACTTGAACACCCCTTGTAGATAAATATCCTATGCTTCAAGACTTAAAGTTGCTCCTAATTCTTCTTATCTGCTGGAAAACAAAACCACCCTGTTGTGCGCCGTTAGTTCAGTTTGACTTAACAATCTAGAGAATCTTAGCAATGAGACAGGAAAGAGTTGTACAATGTGCAGTTGTATAGATAAAACAATGGACATGGTTTCATGTCAAAAACAGACAATGAACTCAACCTTCTCGAATATGATCATATCTACAGTAGCTCCATCCGAAAGTCCTTCATAATCACATTTTAATTAAAAATGATTAGCAATTGCTATAATTATAATCAAATGTTAAATTATGAACATAGTGATATGATGAACTCAAGACATTTGTGCTGCCTGCAAGAAAAACACTGTTGCTAGGCAACCGGTAAAAAAAAAAAAAAAAAAAAAAAAACAAGCATAAACTAGCTAAGAACCTGTTGATGAAAAGTCAAGGTTACTGTGACTGAATTTCCTAATTGCCAGATCGCGAGTTATTTTCTCCTTGCCTATGACGTTGCATTAGTAGGCACCATTTTTTTTTTTTAAGTGACCAGGTCAGTCTTTGTTTTAAGGGGAAATAAATAATAAAGAGAGCTAGATTTTTATAGCAGGATAATAATAGAGAAGTATTTTATATGGAAAACATAAAGGGCGGAATGAGAGGGAAAATTAAACATCAACTTTTCACTCTTAAATTGCTGAGAAAACTCTAGGATTAAAATGAGTTTCTTATGTATTCCGAATTCTCTCACAGAGCTTGTGTGAATGTCATCATGTCAGGAACCCATAACTCTCTGGACATTCTGACACCCTAATTGGTGAACAGAATGAAAAAGAACGCTATTATACCCTCCACAGGAGCTTCTCCTACATGCATAAGTGCATCAGAAACACCTTATTTCCAAATAGTATAGTATGAATAATATTGTGAAAATAGAGTGGCCCAAAAGTATATAGGCAAAAGAAAAATTACATTTAAATAAATAAAAACAAAATACATTAATTAATTACATCTAATGCATTAAGTGATGATTTCTTTCTTTAGTGCAGCAGTTGTTCTGGACCCATTCCTACAAACTACTGACTTCGGATGATTTCAAAGACAAAACGTGTTGTGGTCGAGTGCTGTTACATCTGGTTCTATTCAGTCCTCTATTCTTAGATTTGAAGCTGTGTTGGGTCTGAAATGAAAAATGTAAGGAAAAAATGCTGATTGGGTTGTATTGGGCCTCTGTGTATATAGAAAAGGATAAAAATAATGATTGAAACCATGGCCTCAGCACAAGTGTATCATGTGTCTCTGATAACTGGTTGGAAACAATACTTTACAGTCCAGAAGGCTTGTTTCTACTTATCTTATCGGTCATTTTATAAAGCATCTGCAACACTCAACTGACCAGTACTGTAAGTGTCCAGCACAGCCAGATCATTCTCACTCACTCACTCATCGTCTATACCGCTTTATCCTGTATTCAGGGTTGTGGGAATCTGGAGCCTATCTCAGGAGGCTTAGGGCATGAGGCAGGGTACACCCTGGACAGGGTGCCAATCTATCGCAGGGCACACACACACACACACTCATTCATACACTACGGGCAATTTGGTAACGCCAATTAGCCTAACCTACATGTCTTTGGACTGTGAGAGGAAACCAGAGTACCCGGAGGAAACCCACCAAGCACGGGGAGAACATGCAAACTCCATGCACACAGAGACGGGAATCGAGTCTGGCAGGGAATCGAACCCGGGCCCTGGAGGTGCAAGGCGACAGTGCTACCCACTACACCACCGTGTAGAGAAGAAAAACAGTCTACCCACTCTCACTCACTCGCTCACTCACTCACTCATCCTCTTTATCACTTATCCTGTACACAGTCGTAGGAGGTCTAGACTAGACGGGGTTCACCCTGGATAGGCTGCCAATCTATCGTAGGGCACAAGCATGCACATGCACACACTACAGGCAATTTGGAAACACCAATTATCCTACCCTTTATATATTTGGGCTGTGAGAAGAAACCCTCCAAGCACCTGGAGAACTGAGGACACAGAAACAAATTCGCCCTGTAGGTGCGAGGCCACAGTAGACACAGAATTGCATCTGGACATTGAGTTAAAGCTTTAAACTGTTTAAATGGCTGTCTTTACATAATAAATTAAGTAGATATGATTTTTTTTCATTAATCAAAAAAGGAAAAAAAAGCACTCATGATCATCCTCATGAATCATTATGAGCTAATTTTTAAATTATACTGCATAAGTTGGCTTTCTAGTAACTGAATGCCGGCTATATTAAATCTAACAAAGCTAGCGTGGTAACATTGCAGGCTTAGTGCACCCACAAGTTCATTGCGGCGGCATTCAGAAAATGTCCTCATTAATAAGTATAAGCGTGCTTGTATAGTAGTTATAACTTGGCTTTCAAGCAGTAGAATGTCTGAGTGCACTACAGCAATGTCATGATGATTAGGCTTGCTGATGCTACAGTAAGTCTATCATCTTCAACTGGGGTTTTATCTTTATACAAAAGCATGCGTATGGGTTCAAGAAGTTACATTAAAGCTTATTCAATCAGTCTATTTACATGTTTGAGGCATAATTGTAATTTAATACACTGTATGGATGTATACAATATTTGTATGTTTTGATATCAAAAAAAAAATACAACCAAAAAAAAGATTTTAACTACAATAAAACTGACTCAGTCTCAACATTGTGCACTCACTAACCTATAATCCTGGATGTCTAAAGATCATTTAGCTGCTTAATAGTTCACACAATCACTTTGGGAGTAAATGTTTTTAGCAAATGTATATCAACACCATCAGATTCTCAGGTCAGAGCTCTGAGGTGTCCAAGTCAAACTGTGATGAACTTTGTTGTAAATGAAGGATGAGATTTCAAGCACAGTACGGTGATGAGGCTTATAGCCACAGTAAAACATCTGAATGGTACCTCTAGGGTCCGGGTTCGATTCCCGGCCAGACTCGATTCCCGGCTCTGTGTGCATGGAGTTCTCCCCGTGCTTGGTGGGTTTCCTCCGGATACTCCGGTTTCCTCCCACAGTCCAAAGACATGTACAGTAGGTTAGGTTGATTGCCGTTCCCAAATTGCCCATAGTGTGTGAATGAGTGTGTATATGTGTGTGTGCCCTGTGTGGATTGGCACCCTGTCCAGGGTGTACCCCGCCTTGTGCCCTAAGCCTCCTGGGATACTCCCCGTGACCCTGAATACAGGATAAAGCGGTATAGAAGATGAGTGAGTGAGTGTATGTTAGTGAATGACGCTCAGAGCCCACTGCGGTCGTACCTGTGAACATTCACCATGTGGAATGCCTGATCTTTAAAAATCAACGGATAACTTGGTGGCAACTTGCAAATGAGACACATTCGTCTGTGTGAACTGTACACACAATCATTCACCAACACGACTTGCACATTACAGGGACTCGGTTAAGAGCTATTGCCACCTCCCCCATACAGTCCTGACCGCACTCTAAGCCATTTCCAGATGTTTGAACTATTAAAGGAGTTCCTGGGAGTCCAGCGTTTCAGATGTGAAGCAGGCAGTCTGCTCACGGCTCTGGTGTGCTGACAAATCTTTCAGCCTTGATGGTATCCAAGCACTAGTGAAACGCTGGGATAAGTGCATTAGTGTAGCAAGGAATTATACAGCAAAATATAGAGATTTTACTCTTATGACTGTGTTCTGTTATTCTGCACAATCAAAACTCCCGGTCTGATTTGAACATCCCTTTGTCCCCCTCATCTCATTCCCTAGGATCCCATATTATGCACTTTTATTTTTCATCCATTCATCTTTAGTAGTTGCTTTATTCTGGTCAGGCATGCTGCAGATCTGTAGCCACGTACACTAGGCATAAAGTGAGTCTATCCACCCCAGATGGGATACTATGCCTGTTTCTGTTTTTTCCTCTAAAACTCACCTCTTTCAGTGCATCATCTGTAAACTGACTTGGTTCTGCTGTGTTAGAACAGGTGAACCGCAAACACGTAAGCAGGAGTCCTACACATGTGCACGTCGTCATCTTGTATTTGTTCATGCTTTGGAAGAAACCCCACTGACGTAAAGCTGCAAACTCCAGCTGTTACCAAAGACAGCTGTTGTCTATGTGACTGAACACACACACACACACAACCACCTGTCCCAGTCACAATTCATTTTCATCACACCATGCATTAATGGCGTTGGGCCACCCTCTATGCCCAATCGAGTGGCATAGATTTTCAGTCGATTGCTATCACACACACACACACACACACACACACACACACACACACAAAACCTCTTGCTCTCATTGCTCCCCAGGCTACAGGGTTGAGCAAGCGTGAAGAGAGAAGGCAAACAAGGGTGAAGGAGAGCAGAGAGAACAGCGAGTCAGGGGAGAGTGAATGAGAAAAAGAGAGAGAGGAACTGGATAGGGATAGAAATGGTGATTGAGAGGGAGGTTCCGGGATAAAGAGATTAACAGCACAGTCTGGGAGGGAAAAAAGGGAAATCCTATTGTTACATTTTAGCCCTTTACGTATATGTGGTGTCCTTGTTTTTAAAGAACCAAACGTAATCTGACAATTGGCCTCGCATGAGTACAACTCCGCAAGGCGTGTGTTGCAGCATTCCTTCATTATTTCACAGGTGTCTCATTTGTTTTTGAAATATTTTTCTGTTAAGAAAGACTTCAAAAGGATGGAAAAGTCTAAATATCAAAAAACATTAGCGGTGGCCAATCAATGATTTGTTAGATTTCTAAAGGAAACAACCTACACTAGAGTTCAGGAGTGGGTTTCAGATGACAGTTCACTCCCTGCTAAATAACAACAGTTGGCAAAATCAAGACAGTCCCCCGGAGAAAAATGGAATTTCGTCAACTTCAACAATCAAGGGAAAAGCTTAGCCATCTCGGCAGATGCGACATCCATCTATTGCAAGGAGTCCGGAGGGCAGATTGGTTGTGCTGTCCCAGGAGGAGGGATGACACATACTTTCACATCAACCAAAGAGTCACTAACCAATCACACAAAGGAAGAGTGGATAGTGGAAGAGTGAGCAGCAGCAGAGAGAAGATATCCTCACCTGGCGTCACATGTCTTGAAGGAAGCATGTGATACTCTTCGCCCTCATTGGTTAACCGGTGTCTTGATACTGTATTACTCAAGTAAGAGTAAAAAAAGTATTTGGTGAAAAGACTACTTAAGTACGGGGCAACTGTTTCATCGTAATGTCCGATTTTTTTTTTTTTTTCCGAAATTATGTAAGCAGCCAGACAAAATTATGAAATCATGTACAAATAATAAAATAAATAAATGAAACTAAATATCTTTACAAAATAGCAAATTAAGGAACAAGAAACATTAAATATAAATTTCCTAATCTCACTTTTTTTCCCCCAACATAAAGCTTTTGAAACAAATACCTACTGTAGGTAACATTGTAACGATCAGATTTGTTATTAATCGTGTTACACTAAATCGGGATCTTTGATCTAACTTCCGGTGGGATATAGGCCTAGCGGAGCAAGAGAAGACAAACAACAACAACAATTAACCAAAAACCCAAAGTGTATTAAGTAACAAAGAAACCAAAACTAAAAAAAAATATAAAAAAAACACAATATTTACAAAATACATACAAATGCGAAAAATAAGGTGTGGGTGTGGATGGAATGGAATGTTCAGAGTCCGGGTTATTTACTGTAGGAGTGTGTTTGTGAGTGTGTCTAACGGGAGAGATGGCTCAGCCTGACCGGTGACAATGAACCTGTAAGACGGAGCAAGAGGTGTTGTGAAACAGTGCAGAAGGGATTAATCCAGTAAACGGGAAAATCCAGCATGGCACGGTATTCACTCTCTCCTGAAATCTCCGTAAACAGCGCTGTCTCGCCGTAATCTCTCCTCCCCGAGTTTCTTCCCAGGTGCACTTTTAAGCCGTATAACATGACCCGGCACGTCATCGGGATTCATAATCCGTAGTCATAAAAAATCTAGTTTATTTGCTAATTATATATGTTAACATTGCAACATTAAATAAAGCAGCTAAACTAACCGCAACATGCTTCCTTCACTCTACCACAGCTAAATATTTTCCCCGCTATGCAGCAAGTTTCTGTAAGATCATTTAACTATATGTGGTTATCAGAGGTGGAAAGTAATGAATTACATTTACTCGCATTACTGTAATTGAGTAGATTTTTTGTGTACTACTTTTTAAAGTAGTTTTTAAAATCTGTAATTTTACTTTTACTTAAGTATGTCTTGTTTAAAGTATTGTACTTCACTACATTTTAAATCATATTCACTACTGAGTAAAAAATAAATGAAAAATGAAAAATAATACAACGGGGAAGGAAAAAAATTGCCCCCCGGAAACCACTGCACTGATTGATTGATGGAGAACAAACGCGCTAAATTCACAAGAACGATGGAGAC
>JAQQZT010000036.1:4028492-4044628 GCA_030068275.1 Clarias platycephalus | reverse complement strand
GTTTCGTTTCACTGTGTACTAACTGTATATGGTTGAAATGACAATAAAGCCTTTGAACTTGAACTTGAACTTGAACCCCGTTCCCTCCGAACCTCCAGCACTAGTCAGTTGAGTCTTAGGACACGAGGCGGGGTACACTCTAGACGGGGTGACAATCCATTACAGGGCACACACATATACAGTACACACTCACTATGAACAATTTGGTAACGCCAATTATCCTAACCTGCATGTCTTTAGATTTTGGGAGGAAACTGGAGTACCTGGAGGAAACCCACCAAGCACGGTGAGAACTCCATGCACAGACCTGAGGCAGGAATCAAACCCTTGACCCTGGAGGTGCAAGGTGACGGTGCTAACCACTATGCTGCCTACAGTATGCCTTTTCAGTGTTACTGTGCCATTTCAGAGCTACTGCTGAACCAGAGAACAGCTGAGCTGAATAAGTAAGCAAGGGAAGGAGCTCTTCTTATATGAGGTCATATTAGGACGGGCAGTCTAATTGACGTTTTTAAGCCCTGGCTGATATAACTATGGAAAAAAGTAGAAAAAGCAAGGAATGTTTTTTTGTCACTTTTTTTTTGCTGCTTACTCACACTAGAAACCCATCTGTATGCCAAAAAATTACTTTAAAAGTAAATTTTGCTTAATATGTTCCATTTAAAACTCAAATTACATTTTTTTTTTGTATCTGTCTGACCCATAACCGATATATCTGAATAGCTTCCTAAGCCACTGACTGCGAAATCTTGTTTGAGAAACAGAATTTGACAAAAGTGGATTAGTTTGTAATAACAGTTTTGGTAGTGGCCTCACACTTCAGCACCCTGCAGAATATGAACTGCTTACAGAAAACAAGCCATTCGTCAAGTCCAAGAAATGTAGTCACTGGCTTTCCAATGACAAGAGCTTTTTCGTTAGGGAAGTCTAGTCCAAGATGACTTTGCGTTTGTTTATACATGCATGGCCACACTGTTTGTTAAGAATTATCTTGTCAGGTCAGTCACCGAGTGCTTTATATTCAGCATATGTATGCAGAGAAGCTTGTGTTAAAAAAAAAAAAAAAAAAAGTGATGTCAATTCCAGGCAGCATTCAATTTTCTATCTTTCATAACCACTTCAAGTGCTACTTGCGAGTTATTTATGTAACACGGGCAGTACAAGGCCAATTGACATTGTGAGCATCTTTCTCTCTCTGGTAGCCTAGATTTATTCTGGCACTGAAGTACATCAGTACCCAAAGAAGAGCGGCTTAATTTAAAGCCAAACTGGATTAGTGAGAAAATGCAAGCTTCAGCCAAGTCACACATCCAGTATATTTTTGAGAATACGCATTTGTCCACTTACTGGGCTTTCAAAGCAGCCAACAGTCGAAGCCTCATGAAGAATTGGCATCTGTGTCTAAAACCTACTTAAAGAGCTACAAGTACAATTACGTTATTTTTAAAATTGTATCTGGGGTCCTTCAAAAATGATCCATGAAGTGGTGGCAGTAATTAAATTAGCTACAGTCATAAATGCGTATGTGCGCCTTCATGCCAATTCATCTTTAGCTTAATCTTAAAAAAGATTCTCAGTTCCCGTGCGTTATTTCCTTTTCAGTGATCAGCTTCACACATTGATATAAACTTCCCCAATAGGAATGATTCTATTGAAACTATTTACGATCTCTTTTGGGGAAAACAGACCTGTAAATGCATGTGATTCAGATGAAGAATCACATACGATCAACACCAAACAGATGTGAGTCATTACCAACGGCCGCTCAAAAAGGGGGGAAAAAGTGCTGTGGTTTAAATTGGAGCTCGCTCTGTTAAAAAATAATTAGCATCTTGTAGCAGAGATAGGTGTTAATGGAATTTGTTGGCACAATTTCCCTTGCCATCTATTTCCATGCAAGTGTGCAGTGTTCTCTGAGGAAGCCAGTACGGACCTACCTTCCTGGGCGAGCGCAGGCTTGTGTTTTCTGTAATTATAGTAAACAACTGTCTTGCTAATGGATGAGAACGAGCAGCTCTGGAAAGCCAAGAGACATGCCCATGTCTCATGAGTGTTCCAGTGAAAAAAGAGAGGCAAATAATGGCGTGTTTGGATGGGGAAGGAAATCAAGTCACGCTAAAGGGTGAGGAAACAAAATGTTCATCATTACATATCGTAATATCAGTCGGAGGATTACAGAGTCTCGGATTCCAGTCAAAACTAGTCCAACTTCGAGGTGAGAAAAAAAAAACAATGAAAAACCAATTGCAACATTATCATTCACTTCAGATGTCTGAGTAAATCATCTTTTTGTTTGAATTACAATGCTGATAAATGGGTTCATTAAGGAGGTGACAGAACAGACATTTCCTTCCCCAAGAGTACGGGCCCTTTTTTTCCGTTGCCGTTGTTGTTTTTAGAGTAATTGATGGAGGACGTTGGGATGACATCTGGCCTGTGCCAAGCAGCTTAAGGAGGAACAAACAGTTTGCAAGGCATCTGCAGTCTCCAGCAGCCACGAGTCACGCCGTCTTTTCTAAAGAGGAAAATGGCAGCAATTAAAAAGCCATTCGCAATGAAAGTAGGCGATCTTTACTTACATCACAGTCAATCAACATGGCGTCTGTATCCCAGAGCACCGCTGACTGCTGAAGGATAATGCGAATTTCAAAAAAAAATACGTTCTGATTCTCTCACTCAGGCATTTCATCTATTTCCATATATTGGTGCCAATTTCATAGTCTGGGACATCAACATTTTTTGTGTTCTGAAATTGATTTTAAACTCAGCTATAGCTTGTGTTTGCCCTGTTGTGACCTTTTTCCTGTGATATCACAACATCAACCCTGAACATGAGCACTACTTGATGTGTGGAACAAGGGATTCTACGCCCTCAATAGCGCATTAATTTTCCATTTTACGCTATTTGAATACGCTTGAAATGTCAGTATTAGTTAACGTCACCTGCATTTCATTCTATGAAGCATAAAGCACAACATATCCCGTAGCATCATCTCATTTGCAACAGAAGCACTGAGTGGGCTAAAACTAAGTAACCAAGTTATGGTAATAATGGTAAGTTAATATGATTGCTACCTTCTTCATCTATTTTCTTAAACTTGTTTCTCTTTTGAATAAATTCCATAACATACTGCAGAACACGGTGGTATTAAAAAAAAGTTTTGAGGCTAGTTTTGGGAGCTGTACAACTAGTACTATTCTAACCATGTAGAATGGTTCCACATCTGCCATTTTAGCATGGACTGCAAGTTGAAACAAAGAGTGAACGTGAAATTCTACATGAAACTGGGCGTAAACTGGCCACGGAGGCGTTTGACATGATTTGGCAACTTAAGTTAAGCCTTTATTTGTCACATACTGTATACATTACTGCACTGTAAAAGTCTTTACTTGCATATCCCAGGGTCAGCCATGATACTTAAGGGCTTTTTTCTTGAGGGTTCAACAATGGGAACCTGGTGGAGCAGGGGACTGAACCGCCAACCTTCCGATTAGTAACACTGTGCCTTAACCCTCTGACCCATAACTGTCCAATAAAGAATTTTCTTGGATATGCTGGGGATTGAATCCAGGGCCTCATACAGTACTTGCAAAGCATGCGCTCTACCACTGAGCTGTTTCATCCCCAATAAAGCAACAATCCCATACCTGGAGTCAAACCAGTGCCGCCCGCCTGGGTGAAAACCAGGAATCCTCATCACTGGACCATATAGGATGGTGCTACAATGAGTCGTTCAAGGTGTTTGGGGTGGCACGAGCACTTCAAGAGTGAAGATTTTGGGAGATGAAGCAACAGTGTTCACAGTAGAAGAGTCCGTAATCTCCACGACCAGAAAAGGCGAGGCAGGTCTGAAGTTCAACAAATTGCATGATCATCATCTTTTTGCTGACTTTCACCGCATTGTGCATCAAATAATCGTCTCCAGGGCCAGACCGTCAATAGCGACTTCTACTGCCAGGTTTTAAGTTGTCCCTTGACCGGATTCGTGACGTGCGAATCTCGAAGGCTTTTTGATATCCTCTCATATAAAAATGTCAGCAGGACAGAAGCTATTGATTGCTACTGTAGGTTACTCTTTTATTTGTGTGGCAAAGCATCACGTAATCTGGTAGGTCATCAGGTAATCTTTCAAGGCTCTGAAAAACACCTTGAATGTAATTAACAACAAAAAATGCATAGTCAACTATTGTGGTGTCATGGTAGTAACTTGTCTGCAAAAGATCAATAATTCTCAAACGGTTATGTAGAATTCATTCCAGGAGCAATTACACAATGAGCTATTTAAGTTGTTTTTCTTTACAGTGTGCTGTATTTAATTAAGCCGCAGATTGTGCATTACACAAACATGAACTAATGATTATTGGGTTCATAATGTATTTACATTCAGATTTCTATAATTCTGTAAACAAACAATAAAACAATGGATTTATAAGCCTACCTGAGTTAATTATGCCTCACTTAATGTAATTATAATGTTGAATTGAAATGTGCTTCTTTTTTTTTTTTTTTTTTTTTTTTAATCAGGCTCTCGGGTGTTGGAGTTTTTATTTTTCTCCTTTTCGTTTCCTGCTGGAGGCATTCGTGCCTCAGTGTGCATGGTGTACTTTTATATATGTATATGTGTGTGAGTGTGTGAAGTAAGGGAAACATTTGTAAGCCTGTCACAAATGGTGATATTCTCTATAATGCATATTAAAATAGTGTCCAAAGTCTGAGATTACATATTATTCATATATTGAGCTGCAATATAGTTACATAAGGCAATTTTCAAGTTAATGCTAGAATACAGTACAGTATGTCTTTATTGTGATTGCATAAGTGCAATGAAAGTATGTCTGCAACGTCCTACTAGACATTACTGTATATAAGAAAAACTCATTTAAAATAGTAGTAATAATACAAGGGAAGTCAAGTACAGTATATGCATTAAGCTGGAGCAGTGACGTAACATTAAAGGCAGTATAAAGAGAAGTTATGTGACATTTTTAACTCGAATTTAATCTTGTTGTAGAAGAGTACGTTGTAAGCCTTGTGGCATCAGACATTCCAGAGCAAACGTTTAATCTTTAAATAGCAGAATGCTCCCAAAGCACACGTTACACATCATACAAGCTAGACAATTCGAACCCAATATTTGAGCATAAATGTAAACAGAGTGTGTTTCTCTCCAAATCTCTCTCTCACTCTCTCCTCCTCCTGTTCCTCTCCACCCTGCACCACTTTCTTTCCCAGACCCAGTACTGACAACAGCTGTGGTTTATTTACACGGCCAGGGGGAGGGTCAAAAGCAGCACAGATGGTTCATAAGGGAATAATTCAGGGGTGGAGTAGGAAACAGAAGAGGACAAAAAAAAAAAAAAAAGCACAAAAGTTCACATGCAGCTCATCAGACCTCGGCACACACCGGTTGAAGAAGTTCATCGAGTATCAGGATTAGAGCAGGCAGCTTTACAGCTGTGACTTATTCTTCGCTCAGATAGGAAAAGTCACTTCCTAATGTGCTCAGCCTTCTAAGGAAGCATTTCCTGTGCAGCAGCAGCAGGAGGAGGAGGAGATCGTATACGCAGCCAGACAACTTGTTGCAAGGCACTACAGACAAAGTTGGTAAGTTGTATAAGACTTTTTCTATTCGCTGTTTTAGCTAAGCATACTTTCTTTCCAGCTAAAGCGTTACCAAATACATGGTAGTCTTTCTAATCATACCATGAGTCATTGATGTCAAAAGGCAATTGTGTATTTTTTTTTTTCCCCCCAGTAAATATACTGCTCAACCCCTGACATCTGTTCATGTGTTTTCTCTGGAGATTTTATTTTCAAGTGTACACGCCTCGAGCTTTTCTGCCCAAGCGTGAAGATAAAATGAAAATTTGGAGAGGAACTGAAAGTCCAAATAGATTTTCTGCCTTAGGGTTTGCAAAAAAAAAACACACAAAAAAAGTTTGCCCGTAGAGTGGTATTGTGGGTGAAACTGGATTCAAAAAACAGTTGTTTAGCGCACAACTGCTAGCACTTGTGTCCTGCCATGAGCCTTTATTGCTTTATACGCTGGCAGTGTCTGCTGGAGGGGTCAAAATGTCTTCAGGCAGGCAGAGATTAGAAAGAAGTTTAATCGTTATGATGTCAGAGTTTTGATTGAAGTCAGTTACTGGTTTGTTTGTTTGTTTGTTTATTGCAAAGTAATATTTCCCAAAACAAAACAACGAAAAAACTGAGCGGTCAGGACTGAAAAGGAATTTTAATAGACTACCATCCCATAGGCTGGGATGACACTTACTGTAACATAACCATGCCCATTGTTTTATCTATACACTGCACAATGTAAAAGTATTTCCTGTCTCATTGCTAAGATTCCTAGGTGTTTTCTTGCTTTCTTTTTTCCAGGGCGTCAAACTGATCTAATGACACACACACACACACACACACACACACACACACACACACACACACACACACACACACACACACACACACAACAGGGCGGCTTCATTTTCTAGTAGATAAGAAGCACTGAAAGCAACCTTAAGTCTTATAGCATTGCATATTTATGTACGAGTGTTCAAGTTAAGGCAGAACTTTTGATTGTGCAAAATAACAAAACACGTTCATGAGAGTAAAAATTCAATAATCCCCTGCTACACTAATGCACTTATCCTAGTGTTTCAATAGTGCTTGGATACCATCAAGGAAGTAAATTTATAGCCATTATCAGATTGCCTGCTTTATGTCTAAAACTCTGGCCTCTCAGGAATTCCCTTAATGGCCCAAACATGTGGAAATGACTAGGAGAAAGGTCAGGACTGTACGAGGAATGGTGGCAACTCTCAGCCACGTTCCTGTAATGTGCAAGTGGTGCTGGTGAATGATTGACTGATGACTCTTTTCCACAAGTTGGTGACAAACATCCACCGATTTTCAAGGATCCACTTTCAAGTTCCACTTACTGCAGTGGGCTGCGAGTCACCTTGGCCGATATTGTCATTCACAGTCATACGGCCTTCTTTAACTTTAACTTAAGCACCACCTAAATGTTTTTTCTCTGCAGTTAAGAGTCCCAAGATATGAGATGTGACTCTGTACTGTGCTTGAAATCTTCTGTAAAATGTTAATCGGTTTTACGATCACAAGTCCTGGTTTGGCTTGAACACCCCTTGTGTTTCTGTGTGTGTAGATATACAGTACCGCTCAAACGTTTGGGACCACTTTATAATTTCATGGTCTTTCCTGAATTTTATTTCTTTATACACTGTAAAAGAATTCCAGGACTGACTGGAATTTTTTTTTTTTTTTTTTTTTGTCTATTTCAAAATATGCAACAATCTGCTTTGAACAGTTAATGTTTAGATGTATGTGTTATTTATGCTCTGTAAAGCCTTCATAATGGTTCTAATCTGAGGTGCTGTTTGTTAATTGGTGATTTCTGAGTCGGGTAACTCTAAATGAACTCCTCCTCTGTAAGTTTTGGTCTTTTTTTTTTTTCCTGGGAAGGTCTTCACGAGACCCAGGTTCATCATAGAGCTTGATGGGTTTTGCAAATGCACTTGACGATACTGTTCTTGGAATTACTATTCCAGGAATGCTGACCTCCATGTCTTAAAATAACAACAGACTGTTGTTGTTGTTGTTGTTGTTGTTGTTGTTACATAATTACCTATTTCCATGTGTGTTATTTCATAATTTGAAAATCCCCAGTATCGTAGAAAGTAGAAAAGAAATTACCAAACAATAACACAGAACGATAGTGTATACAGCATATATAGACTTTAAAGGGCAACAATTATTATTCTTTAAGGGAGAGAGTTAACAAATGGTCTACAGCTGTAAAACCGTGCAGCTGTTACAATCACCTCTCAAGCAATGCATCATGGGGAAACTGGGAAAACAACAAAATCATGTAATATATCGAAACGGATATCTTTTCGAAACAAATAACCACAAAAAAAAAATCCTTGGGAGTAATTAAAGCCTAAGGAGAGATATGAGGCGTCTGGAATTGTATGCTGATTCAGACATGGATGTCTTTTCATCGTTAACATTTGATGTACAAAGATAAAAAAGACCGATAAATACAGATTAAAGCATCTTAATTCTATACTAATAAAATCCTCACAGAAAAAGGTAATCATGTCATGCTTTATAAGCTTCAAAGTTGTGTGACAAGTAGAGACTTGCTTTAGTCTAAACCATTACGATTTAAACATGTCTTGTCAAGATGTGTCATCAACAAGTCAATTCACAAGAGTAGCTTTAAAGTGAGCAAGGGCAAGGCGTTTGGTGACCATGAATGTCCTTGATTTTTTTTTTCGTCCTCCTTCCGACCGTGCTTTTTATACGTTCAATGAGCGTCCTATATTATTTAAGAGCAGAAAGGAAACATGGAGAGCCAGTTCAGATCAGAAAGCTGAAGCATGTTATTTCTCTGAAGTATGACCACAAGAAAGGAACTCTACAGGTCTGTGGATAGAGAGGAGCTGAAGATACTTCTGTCTCAGAGAACTGAAATGAGGAACATACTGTACGTAAAAAGAAATAGAGCTGCTCACGATCCAACGCATGATCCGCGGCATGTTAGTACCCGGACTTCGAGTCCTGCCGGGGAACTCACTCGCTAGTCTTCATTGATGATGTAAGTGTGTGTGTGTGTGAAATGGCACCAGAGGGAAGGGTCAACAACATGTTTCAAGCCCTCAGGTCCAACCAATATGTTTCAACAATAACAGTAACAGTGGATGGGAGTTCACACTGTAGCAAGGCGATGACTCAGAACACACCTGTTGCTGAGGGAAAGGAATCATCTCTGAATGATTTTGCTACCGATACTTACCGGATAATGCTATTGCATGGCAGCATATTCACATTCCCTAATATTAAAACAGATTTAGGACTGACAGGAAATTGTTGGGGTTGTTTTTTTTTTTTGTACCCAAGCCTCCATCAGTGAAGGTCTACTTTCTATTAACTTGAACACCTTTCCTGTTATATAATTGATCTTTCAACATTATAGCACACAGATATACTGTAGCAGCGACTGAATTATGGACATGTTGTCTGATGACACCCAAATGGTTCTTCCTCATGAACTTTCGTTGTTAAAACACTATACAAATAAAATTTAATTGAACTATATTAGGGCTCTTAATCCTGTCCTTATTATCATTATTAGTTGGAGTCCATATGTAGCGCATTTACCCATAAGCACTTACGTACATTTATGTACATACACTTTATTCTAGGGTCTCGGGGGCCTGGAGCCTATCCAAGGAAATGTGGTGGGGTACACCCTGGATAGGGTGCCAAGCCATTTCAGGGCACACACACACACACGCACAGATTATGGGCAATTTGAGAATGCCAACTAGCCTAATCTGCATGTCTTTGGACTGTGGGAGGAAACCTGAGTACCCAGAGGAAACCCACCGAGTACATTCAAGAACATTCAAACTCTAATGCACACTGACCCCAAGGCGGAAATCGAACCAGGATCCTGAAGGTGCGAGGCGACAGTACTAACCACAAAAAAAAAAAATGAAAATTTTCATTCTCAAGTATTTAACAGCTGAGTGAATAAAAGTAGATTTCTACCTGACAGACTTAACAAATGGGGAATTAAAACAGAATAAAAAACTTTTTTTTTTATTTGCTCACCTGGCAATTACACAGTTCACTAGTACTGTAAATATGTAGATATGTGTGATTGAGTTTTTTACAGAAGTGAACGCTCTGATGAAGGCAAACAGGTAACAGGTACAGTAAGAACCTTGAAGGCTTTTGAGTAAAAGCGAATAACAAAAGTGAAACGAGTGTGATACGGCACTAAAGCAGTCTCTCGGCTCCATTTTCTCTTCTTCTTGCATTTATTAACTGTCAGAACGGTGACCGAAATAAAGGCCAGGAAGAGCAGATTAAGTCTATTTAGTTTTTTATTCTTTTGTGATGATGTTTTCGAGTTATTGAATTTTTACAGTAATTTCACTTAATGTTAATTACTCCAAGAGTTTCAATAGTAAGAGCTTCATGTGGAAACATTTTGGATTTTGTTGCATCTTTTGGGTGAAAGCTATTTCGCAGTGGGTGCATTAGAAAGGTGTGTTTTTACTCCTCGGATTTGAATGGAAATTGTGTTGTGCGTTAATGAAGTTAGGGAGCTGATAAGTGTGATAAGTGGCTTTAAATTCTCAGACTCTTTTCATAGTTAAACAGATGTTTAGCAAAAGCAAATGTGGAAAAAGCTACAAGCCGAGTACAAACATTCAGTCCGAGCTACAGTAGATCCATTTTAAACGTCGATTGTAGGGAGAAAGTTATGGACAGAAAGATAAGTTTTTATGGCATTACAAAATAACAGATGCAAGTTATTACTCTTGGAACAGAAAAAAGTCTAACACAAGCCTTCAGCCATTTCCTCCCTCTGTGTCCATTGTGATTTGAGATCCAAGTAAAGCAATCCTTCCCTCCTCCCTTCAGATTCTCCCTCAACAGGCACCATATCATCTCTAATCATCCACTCCCTCTCTCTTTCTCAGCTGTCCCCTTCAATCTTTCTTACGGACATTTCCCTCACATGCTTCTGAGGCCCCGACTCAATGAGAATGGAATCTAATGGAACTTCACCCACGATACCGATGGCGTCTGGAACTGTGGGTGAGTATGGAGGTTTTGTAGATTTAATACCTTCAGGGCCTGTGAACACTACGCCATATGAGATGTCAGATGTGTGAGTCTCTCTCTCTCTCTCTCTCTCTCTCTCTCTCTCTCTCTCGTGAATGTCTGACATTTAAAAGACCTGACTACGTTTTAGGGTTAGCTAATACCAGTGTATGTTTCTGAAATGCCCAACCTGAATGACTTTTAAGAGGTATAAAGGAGCTGCACAGCATTTGCCCCCATTATCAATAGAAAATCAATTCAGCCTTCTGGTGGTCCACATTTTCATGTCTGCCAGAAAAGGAAACAATTAATGTCCTTCACTCCGGTGTGCCAATCAGAGCAATTCCAATGAATGGAGAAAATTGTCCATGCACACACCAAGTGATTCTGCATAACAGGTTTCACTGCCACATAAAACCTGTCCAGTGAGATTCCTTGTGAGCACGAAGGAGAAAAGGAGTGGAGAAAGAAAACTGCAGGAAACACAAAAAGTCAGCAGGTGAATCTAGTGCGACCTATTTCCTGCTGAGAATGGCTGTAGCTACAGTTGTCATGTTTGATTTCTTTTTTAAAAAAGGGACCCCAATCATCCCAAACATGTTGGTATTGGTATTTTGGCTTTTAAACCATTTCCTGCTTTCACAGATCTACAATTAAAAAAAAAAAGGTTGAGTGAAATAAAAAATGATATTTTTTACTCATTAAAAAAAATATTAGGAGGGGCAATGGTGGCTCAGAGTTTGATTCCTAGCCAATGCCCCCAAATCCCTGGACACAGAGCATTCCTAATGCCAGTCCCAAGCGGGAGTAGAACAGGAAGGTCATGCCCGGTGTAAAACCTGTGCTTAAGCTGAATGTGCGGATCGGATGATTGTCTGCTGTGACCACTTAGATGTTTGTCATTTTGCCGCATACTATCTATCTACAGTATCTATCTATCTATGAAACTGTTTTACTTCTTTTCACTATTATGTATTCTCATTATTATGAACACTGTATAAAAACATGGGAAGAATCACCTCCCTTATTGACTTAATCATATTCGCCTGTTGTGTTTATCTCTAGAGGTTTCAATTAAAGGGGAAAAAATTGGGGGCTGGTTTTATTTAAAGAGCGCTGCACAAATTTGTGCTTTTCCTGTAATGAGCAACAGAGAATAAACTTGGTTTAAAATAAGCCTGGTTAATTTAAAGGTGCTAATTTAATTCAGGCATGCTTGATTTAAATAAAAGAACGAAAAACACCAGAGATTTGTCTTTCTAGGATTTTACATTGCAATTACATTGGTCTTTTAGGATGAGAACTTGTCCCGGCGATCACTTTGGTTGAGTTCTGTAACTGGCCATGTGATAGCAAGTTCTCTATTTTGGCTAACCTGTGATTTAATTTTTATGTTCTGCTTAGATTGCCAATCACTGTAATGCAAAAAATATATCTATATTTTTATATATAATAAAAAATAAAAAAATTTAAATATATATTTAATATAATATAATATAATATAATATAATATAATATAATATAATATAATATATCTCATAAATATAAGTTCTCATTATCAAGGTAAAACATGCTCTTGTTTGTTTAGTTTTTGTTTAATAGTGTATTTGGTGCACAGGTTTGTAATTATTTGCCATCATCCTCCTGTTGGTGGCTTTTAGATTATTGCTATAGCAGTGCTCACATACTGTACAGTACTGCCAGATCTTTATTTGTCACAGAATCAATGTCATGTTGCCGCAGGGGATCATGCGATCTGCACATTATTATTTTTATTATTAAGTCTCCATGTAACTATTCCGTTTTTCTTTTTTAATCCGAGCTTGAGACTGGGCTTTTGGAGTGTTGGCAGGGAATTATTGAACCGGCGCTCTTTGCATGTCAGGCGAGAAGCCTACCACTGAGAAAGCGAAGCCAGGCTTTAACCTGAATAAACTTACGGTATTTTAATGAAACATTCAGCATGATCTGCTGATGCTTTTAACAGCATTCGACCCGAGACCTCCAACAGCAAGGAATCCGAGAAACTTACACCAAAGCTCCATTTACATCCCTTAGACATTCTCTTCATTTCTTTTCCTCCCCTTGAAACTTTCCTTGTGATTCCATCAAGGGTTGGGTATCTCTAAACACTAACTCGGCACATTGTATACACAGTGACTTGCATCGGTGGGAGTCTAGAGCGACACTTGAAAGCTGCATACATAAATCAGTCTGATCCAGTGGGCATGTATGTTGCTTTTCTTTAACCTTATACATTTGTGCTTCTGCGAAGTAGACAAAACCAAGTCACCAACGCATAGGCAACACAGGCTTAGCAGGTATACACTTTCTGGTCATCCAAGCTGTGATATTCCTCCCTGAGGTGTGAGGGGGGGGGGAAAAATACTGTTAAAGTGTGCAGTATTACTTACCTTATCTCACACTGTGCTTAAAAACTTGAGAAGGCATCAAGGTGGTTTCAGGGTTGCAGACACAATCCTGTGTTGAGAAACTCACAGCTGACACCAATTTCCAGAGGAGCTTGAGGTGATCACCTGCTGGTTGTTTGCATAGTGAGGTTTAAATAAGCATAAAAGTTGTACCACCCCTGGCTACCTTTTCCCTGAAGAGGATAGGAAAGAGTTGATTTCAATACTAATTGATGACATCCTGCTGTGACATTTCCAAGGGGTGATTGGATAGAAGTGGGCAAAACACACGCGTGCATGGCCACCAACTGGCACACCGCTGCAGGAGAGAGGAGGTTTTAGAAAGCCAACTGGGTGCGGACCATGAAAGCGATTGGTAAAGCAATCACACAGGGTGCTGTTATTTCAAGCCTGATTGACTGCCTTGCTTAAAAACTGTGTTTATAGTCCTAATTTTTAATGCATAGTTTTTTCCAGCAGTGCCAGAGCGCGAGTAACGTCAAATGCATCACAGAAAATGAGCATAACAATAAAAATCTATAGCAAATATATATTTTGTAACATAAATCACTGTATATAAGCAATAACAGTAATATACGAAGGTCCCGTCTATAAGAGGTCTTGTAAATAAATAATAACATGCACCGGCTCCGTCTTAAGCCATTCAGTTTCATACAGTATAGCAGCTCAAAATGATAAATGTAAAAAGAGAATCCTATAATTAATTTAAATGGAGTGGGACCCGTCTCTAATTAGCTATAGACATTACATTGCCATAGTCAATTGCCACATGAAGGCTTCCTGAACAATTAGCTTTCTCCTAGACTACTTCCTATAAAGTAAATGTATCATGTAGGAGGCATAATGCATGCACGCTGTCATTAGCTGTGAATTAACATCAGTGCAGGCAGCAGGGGACAAAAAGTGGCAGGGAACAAGACAGCGTGCAATCAGAACAAAAATAACAGCATAATATCTGGGTCAGAATATGATCAAAAGGGGGGTGAAATTAAATCAAATGGAGAAAGGCTTATTAAGGCACTAATGATCAGAAACAAATTGTAAAGATATGGCCCAAAAAGCAGAATAAATATAAACAGTCCTAATGATGGCAAAACCTACGGGTGGAGCAGGAATGGAAAACGGGTCGTCTTTTAAGACCGGAGGCCTTGCAGGAAATGCAACCATTCAACAAACCCTAACGAAGGTATTAGTATACCGACTGTTGATGTAATTGTTCATTACTAATGTAGTGTAACATGAAAAATGGATGATATTTGAGGATCTCCATATGCACTTAAGCCAAATCAGGTATGAGCACTACAGTACTCTACTCTTTTAAGATCAAAGTCTCCAGAAGAAGCAACATCATTTTCATTTGTACTTTGCTTCACTTTATAACCGGACTGGAGGACATGTTAAATGTTATTCATTTCAATAAAGATGAGAAATTGTTTTCCAAAATAAATCAAAAGGACAAGTAACATCAAAGGACAAGTAAAAAAAACATGCCGGTTATGAACTGTTGTCCACATGCACATATACAAAAGTATTGAGACACAAGTGAAATTCAATGTTTTAATGACTTTTTTTCAATAATGAAAATCAGGATATGAAATTATTGCCTTTATGCAACAAAATTGCTTTACAACAATCAATATTTAGTATGAAGTCTTTCATTATTCAAAACCAGCTGGATCCGGCTGGGCATAGAGTCAAAAAGACGTCTGCAGTACTCTGGTGTCACTCGCTGAATCCATGCCTGCTTGATTGCTTCCTAAAGATCATGTACAGAAATGTGCCACAAAACATTCACTTTAATGCAATTAATTTGAGAACTCCATAGTTTTAGCCATATTCGTGCAGAGATGGACACACTGCCCGAAAAAGAGAACTTTAGTTATATCATTAATAGGTTTTGTGCACAAGGATTACTGTAAGAAAACACACAGCATGTTGTCTTTTGGTTGCCACTCTAGAATGAGCCACATCTTGGAAAACAGATGAGGGTTAAAAAGCAGGACATTTTACAAAGATGTAAGGCATTAAGAAATATATTGAAGTCTTGATAATACATGACAAGACTAATATGATACAACATACAATTAAATATTAACAAGTCCTGCAATTACCATGGCAAGATGATGGCTTCGTTGTCTTGCACCTCCAGGGCCTGGGTTCGAATCCCACATCAGGTCTGTTTGCATGTTCTTCTCCGGGATTTCTGCTTTGCTCCCACAGTCCAAAGACAACCAGACTAGGCCGATTGGTTTTCCCAAATTTCCCGTAGTGTGTAAATGAGCCTGTGTATGCATGTGTGCCCTGCTATGGATTGGCATTCGCCTCAAGCCCCAAGTCTCCAGGCCCCCTGTGACCTTGTACACCGGATAAGTGGTATAGACGATGCGTGAGCAAGACAACAATAACTGTACAGCTCATAGGTGTCCTGAGGTACCTACTAAACCACCAAACAATTCAAAATGTACCTCACAGAACACAAAGACAAAACAGTAACACTAGTATTATCAAGCACTAACAAAGCAGCCATTAAATCAGGTTAAATAAAGCGAGCTCAAAAGTGTTGTTTACTTTTAAAACAAAATCCTTCTCTCTTTACCTTTGAACGACACAATCAGAGAGTTGATCCTTGGATTTAATAAATCCAACAGTATCTTGTTTTATTTCTGAAACTGGGGGATCTCGCCCACAACGGTCTCGAAGGAGGTAATAAATCCAAAAAAACAAAAACAAATAAATAAAAGAAAATCCACAAATTTACCTTCTTCTGCCTTCACTGGCAAGCTAGAAAAGAAAACAGAGAATGTTTAATACAAAATGTACAACCACATTGCAATGCTAATATTATGATAACTAAGTAAAATGCTTCAATAATAAACAGGAGATTTCTTGAGAAAAAAATACTAAGGCAATAAGAAATTAAGGCTCTGACCTATTGAGGTGAATACGTGATAATACCTCGGCAGACTACCATGATACAGAAGGGGTTAAATCAACAGATTAATCAGGGCAAAACACAGAACAGGTGGAAACAGTCAGGTAACACATGAGTGTCATGAGGA
>JAQQZT010000036.1:4006155-4017703 GCA_030068275.1 Clarias platycephalus | reverse complement strand
TCTTTTTCATTTTTGTGAAGCTGCTTTGAGACAATGACGATTGTTAAAAGCGCTATATAAATAAAATTGAATTGAATATATGGCACATCGCCATCTATCGAAGCAGAGTTGGACATACTTCTGTCAATAAACCAGCTCCCCTGATGTGCTTGTATAATGCAACAAGAACAGTAGACCAATTAAATGTTCTAGTCGAGCTCGACATAACTGGGCATGTAAACGTACTGACTAACCAGAATAAACCATTTGCTAAACTACTTTATTTAACTTAGTATCATAATACCCCCATTTACATTTAACTCCAAAACAACCCAAAAATTTACAGGCAAAAATTAAAGGTGGTGTAAGTCCAAAGCTTGTTTTCTGCAACAAGATATAATAATATAATAATTATACAGCCTACACATTTGCCACCTCATTTCTTTTAATCTGAGTGTATGAAATTAAAACAAAACACTGGCTGTGCGCATAACATTAGCTAATAGGATTCTATCACACAGTTTGGAGATGTAATAAATATAATCTATGACTGGCATAACGCAATGAAACGGTTTGCGAGATGGATTTACAGTACACATTCGCTGTAAAACATTGCCATACCCTGCCTGCCCAAGCCTGACAAACATGCCATGGCCTTGACACAAGCTCCCTCAAGCACCAATTTTCTGATAGAATCGTTTCTGCAAGCTGCAGAAAAAATACAGTGGCTGCTTCTTCCCAGGTTGATGGAGAATAGTGATAGTAAAAACATCTAGGGAGAGGGTGAAGAAAGGCCCGTAAAACCTTGATTGTATATAGGCATCCCCTCTACTCTACTCTACCGCCTCTCGCCCATAAATGGCAGATTTACATAGAACCATTGCGTAATTTCACAAGTATGTCTTCTTAAAGCAAGAGTAATAAATATATACGCTTCATCACTATTTTTTTTAAGTAAAACGAACCTTGACCCACCTTTTCTCTTCTACAAATTCAACATTTTTTTAATGGAAGCACAGCAGCGGGAGAACTCGCATCTTTCCGGAGTTTTAAAGCACCAGAGTGTGACGTGGCAGTGAAAAATGCACCTAATTAAACTCTGTTGATTAACTGGGCCTGAATATTTGTGTGGATGGTTGGAGCTTTATTAAAATACGAGGCTCCTTATTCTCTCGCTCAAAAGCCCATCATCTGTTTCCATTATGGTCATTAGCTATGGCTTCATCTAGCAGGAGTGCCAGGCACCTTCTCCCGCAGTGCCACGAGGTTCTGCTCGGCTCGTCTCTGAATGGTGTTTGGCTCACCAGTGTTGTGAGCGCCGTGTGTGTCGGATGTCAGATGGCACAACATCATCGTCAGCTGCCTGCTATAATAGCATGTCCTTTTATAAAGTTTCCCAAGCCAGCTGTGATTATTCTTTTGGCACTGGGTGGAGTGTCGAAATGTGATTCCTATGCAGACATATTAAAAACATACTGTATGGGTCAGGTAGTCAGGCATACACCCTCACATTCACATCAGTGCTCCTCGTAGCAAGAATTACTGTATAAAGGTGCCTTAATGCACCTGGGTGCCACAGTGGGTAGTGTTCCTATCACATCTCTTAGGTCCTCAGCTCATTCCAGGTTATTTCAATCCTGAGCTTGGGTATGTGTAGCATTTCAAGTTTTTTTGCCATGTTTGCATGAGTCTTCTCATTTCCCATTGTCCTAGTAAGTGAATTAGATATGATAAATTGCACCTAGGTGTGAACAAACATGTCATGCCCAGTGCTTCTTGGATCGGCTCTAAGATGATGTTATCATATAGTAATTTCATAATGTTGCCCTGTTCACTTTACCCTGTATACACCCTTTACTTGCAGTATTGGTCCGTACACATTGTAGACCATGGGAACAAACCAAAGAACCTAGGCATGGGTAGAGCAAAAATGACTGAGGCTCAGATTGAGAACTTTGCTGTCTAAGGTGGCAGCGCAACTCACCACACCACCATGCTACTCCTACCTTGTTGTTGTCTGTCTTTCGGCTGTGGTGGGTCACCACAAAGGACAATCCGATCTGCACAAAACTTGGCACAGGTTTTAGACCGGATGCCCTTCTTGAAGCAACCCTTGTATTTTATCTGGGCTTGGAACGGGACTGCAGCCAGTAACTGGGGTTTGGGTCTTCTGCAAGGTAGGGAAGAAACCTACCACTTAGCCACCAATGCCCAACCATGCAACTCCTAAAACCAGTACCAAATCACCAGGCTCACAGACACATAAACATCTTCAGACTAGGTCTAAAAATACCTACATGGATGTGTTTGACATTACAAGGACTTTAAATAACGTAGTTCACCGCATGACAGACCCGGCAAAAACAACACCACCTTCATATTTTTCTTGTCTCAAAAACCCATTTTGTCCCTAGAGTTACACAATCCTTATATTCTCATTAGAGGGTTCTTTTGTGACCCTCTGTATGCTAAAAACAAAAAGTCTTCTTCTATAAGAGAAAGCACAGCTGGTGTGAGAGGAGTTTAGCGAGGCATTTGGTAGCTGTTTTCATCCTCAGTTTAACGCAGGCAATTGGACCACAGCTGAGTGCTCGGCTGACAGACGTCGGAAGCTCAGTTAATTCATCTTTGCGTGAGATATAATGGGCCGTCCTGACATTTCCTCTCCTCTCAGACATCATCCAAGGACCCGGGGCTGGCGCGTTTTGACACCCCGGCTCCTATCAGATAATCACCCCAAGATAACCCTATGCGAGGAAACCTTATCTTATGAAATACTATCCGGCCCCGGTGGCAGATCACATGCTTACAAAAGTTGCTGTAATTTCTGCAGTAATATACCATGTTCTCGAAGGCGTGATGCTGCAGGAGTGTGATAAGTGTAAAATCGATAGCAGATTAATGGTCACAATATTGCAATTACACAGAGAGTAAATGCATTATGACCAAGTGTAACGTAGTGGAAATTCTTGCTAATACCTTTTCACAGTTCGAAGCTGGGAGTCACCTTCACAGTACAGTGCGGTAGATCATTCGCATGTGTAAAACTGATAAGAATCAGAAATCGGGGGGGTGAGGGGTTGTAATTTCATCGGCTCAGATGTCGAGTGACACGGTTTCTTTAGAAAAGCTTTTTGTTTGTGGGCTATATAATCAAAGCTACTATAATATCACTGAGATCATATCAGGCGGGTGTAACAATATTGACAAGGTTAGTTAGTCTTTGACAAGGTAGCGTGGTTGCCAGCTCCTTGAAAACACACCTAACAAGCTGTCATTGAGTAATTAAGATATAGTGAAGATCCTAGGCTCCATGATCATCAGAACAATGTGGTTCAATTAATTATATTTTCATGCCAAAATATATTGGTGGCATGGTGGCTTATTGGTCAACACGGTTGCCTTTCACCTCAAGGGTCTGGGTTCGATTCCTGCCTCGGGGTCTGCATGCCAGGCCTGTGCTTGGTGACTTTCCTCCGGTTTCCTCCAACAGTCCAAAGATATTCAGATTAGGCTAATTGGCGTTCCCAAATTGCCCATAGTTTGCCCATTCATGTATGTACATTTCTGAGCCTTTGCCTCTCTGTCTTCCCTGTATTTTCCATTTTTGAAGTTTCTTTTCTTTTTTGACCCATGTCAAAAGAAAATCTTGTTCCTGTTTACATTTATAGATATTCTATGATGACCCTGTGCTAACTTTTATAGTGTCTCTAGTTTCATTTTTAACAGTAGTGTTGAAGTCAGGATCATCTAAGCTATCACCCAAGAACAATAAAAGTTTACAGGATAGGGCCAAAACAAAAAGAGCATGAGACAAAAGCCTGATTTCCACATGAAAACTACAGTTTTGTGAGCATTAAGACTTGTGCACTGGTATGGATAGTATGCACTTACACAGCCAAACCACTAGTTGGCAGTAGGGAATCTATGCAACTGTGCTGAGTCACTCTGCCACTTTGGTGAGTTTTTTTTTTTTTTTTAACTACAAACAACTGTGAATGAAATGGAGTTGAACTAATAGATGTTGAACAACAGTTACTTTTAATGAAATTACGGCAATGTATAAAAGAGAGAAGATGTCAGAGAAGATCATCATTACAACGTTTGACTCAATTAATAAATGGAAGTGTAGAAGCAGGAGCGTAAATGTGATGCCATTATAGTTGTTGCAGTCTGCATTGCTGCGACATTTAGTTACATTTCTGCGGAGGTTAACATCAGACTATGCTGTAAGCTACTGCTGTAGGGTATGCGGCTATGCAAAAGAGACCTCGGAGTAGAAGCACAAATCAGACTAAAGGTTACAAAACAAGCATGGCATCTTCAGGGTTGGGACTTCGAATCTCTCTGTTTGTGTGGAGTTTGCATGTTCTCCCATTGGTTAGTGGGTTTGCTCCAGGTACTCTGGTTTCCTCCTAGAGTTTAAAGACATGCAGTGGAAGCAGACTGGCTTTTCCAAATTGCCTGCTTTGTGTGATTGGACGTGTGCGTCTATGTACTTGTACCCTGTAATGTTTTGGCACCCCATCTGATTGTATACACAGCCTTAAGTTCCTTAATTCCAGCTTGAGGCTCCCTGCAAGATAAATCAGATAGATTTTGGATAATTCACAAATATTGATAAGCTGGCTGACATTGCAACACAAAGCAGTTTTTACATTAGTTTTTTCCTTTAAAAAAAACATCAAGCGTACACATAAACATGTCTTCTGTGTGATACATCTCTAACAGTACGTCTAGAAAAGACTGCTTGAATATACAGTAATGTATAAACTGCAGTATTATTGATAAAGACACCAAAATTACAGCCAAAGCAATAGCTTTAGAAGAGACCCAGCACAACGGCAGTGATAAGGACCAGGAATGCTGATGGAGAAAAAATAAATAAATAAATAAAAATCTGAGATTTTATTCCTACACAAAGCATCATTTTCTTAGTTGTCAACATATTTAAAACTGCTGGTTAAGACCATGAACAAATGGCACTAAAAGTGCTCTTGAGGACCATTACTATTAATTGAAGTAATACAACAGGACACTAATGTTCCTCCACAGGTTTAAGATTTGTCTTTAACATCTATTTACTCCACGTTGCAAATAGTCCCAGTGTCCATGCTATTGTTTCTTGAAAATATCTCATATTGTATTAACAGCACGACTGGATAAAACAGGTTACTGGGAAAACAGTCCAGTTGTACAGACCATCAACTAAGAAGATACACCAGGTTTTATACCTGATTTAAAATGTAATCCAAATACCCACAGAGTAATGCAACAAAAGGAAATTAGCCAATGGTTCCCCCACCCAAGTACTGAAAGGGGCTAGTATTCAGATTTTATTTTTTATTTTTTTGCTTTCGGAGCCAATGTCCTTCCCATGCGGAGACAATTACCAGCGCGCATCAAAAAGCTGGCTTTGGACGGGATTAGCTCCAGTTCTGGGAACGTGATAAAAGCCAAATACTTCCCTCTAGCTCAGCTTTACCCCTGGGTGTGCAGCCGCTAAAATGTGTGAAAGCATGAGAAGGACGGAGAGCTGATGACACTAAAGCTCCCTGGCATCTAAATGCCTTTGGCTCTTCCTGGACCCTTCCGGGTTCCACAGCAGCCTGAGAAAAAAAAAAGAAAGAAAGAAATGATCTTCAGATCTGGCTGTGCTGCACAGATGTCCTCCTCCGTGTCGAAGCTGATAGCAGGTCTCACTAACGAGGCTAACGAGGGATGTCTCCGAGTGAGACAAGCTCCCTGGTGTTCGCTCGGCAAATTTAGCAGGGATTTGGGTTTTTTAAAAGAGGTGATAAATGTGTTAAAAGACAGGGACGGTGTTATTTCAGGTCCACAGGTGAGGAAGGAAGAGGCATGCGGTGCATCAGATTTGAAGGTGGAAATTATTACAATGTATAAATGAGAGATAATGTCAGAGAAGATCATTACATCGTTCGATTTAATAAAAAAAAACAGAAGGAGCGTAAATGTGATGAATCAAGGTTAATTTGATTATTAAGTTTTAGATTACAATGAGAAAGTATATATTTTTGTTTAGACACAAAACAATATGCTATTTTTTATGATTATATCGTTTTATTATTTATAGCGTCTTATTATTTTATTATTGACCGTGTGCTTATAATCCTAAGGAGGAAAAATTGAGGTTAAAGTTTCAAGCTTGTTATGATTATGAATAAAAGAAAAAACGACCATGAACAGCGAAACAGTCTATTCACAGCCCTAGCTGAATGTGCAGGCAAAGATCATTTTATACTCGCAATTTTAATTCATCGTACACTTTGGGAAAATAGCATGGCTCTCTGTGACTCCGTTGATTAAAATTTCAATCACATAATTAGTAAAAGTGAAATGGAATTCATCTACAAGGCAGCCTCGCTTTTTGGGTTACATTAACATAAAAGCATTTCAGATCGCATTTAAATACAAATCCCAGACACATAATCAAATGTGGCCCAGCATAAATACTACACTCTTAGAGGTCACGGTAGTTGTAAAAAAAAAAAAATAAAAAAAAAACTCCTTTGTACTTTGTACTGATGTATGCAGTGTTTTTTCTTTTTCTTTTACTATATATGTACAGTGCCTTGCACTGATGTACAAAAAAAAATCACACCCTCTAATATTTCATTCAACAGCTTTAGCTTTGATTATGGTGCACAATGTGGTGGCTGATTCATATGTGAAAATGATTCCTCACGCTCCCAAAATCTCTTTCACAATTTGAATGTGGAATATTCGCGATGCGCCCAACATTCGGTACATTCATGTCGTCAGCTGACTTAATTTTATTGCCAAATAACGTTTCTATAGCCTATACCTGACAGTTAAGTTTATAAAGAAGACAAGTGTCTGAAATAGGTTTTATGCTGAATTAAAAGAAAAAGAGTTATTGCTTGTTGTGTCCGCCGCACCTTGATCGAACGAGAGAGAGAAAAGCACAAACGTACACAGACATGATGTCAGAAGATCTGTTTATTCACAGCAAAGAGAGCACTTTTAAAGTGATGCTTTGTCCTCGAAAACATCAAAAGAACCAGTCATTAACATGTCAGTCATAGAGAGACGCGGAGACAGATAGGTGATGGGAAATACATTTCCATTGTCGTGGTTAAACAAAAGGGTTCTAGTGCCGTTATATTTGTCTGGATACAGGATATAGATGATGTTACCGCATAATGAGTCACGAAGCACAGTGAGGGGGCTGGTCTCAAGACACAGGAAGCTTCTTATTATATTATAATACCTTACAATAATAATGCGTATACTGTAAATGGGTTGTTTTACACTGACCAACTAAAACAACCCAAGATCATAACACCTCCTCCAGAGGCTTGTACAGTGGCTGCTATGCGTGATGGGTGCATCGCTTCATGTGCTTCCCTTCTTACCCTGATGCGCCTCTGGAATAGGTTCAAGATGGACTCATCAGACCACATGACATTTATCCGTTGGACAGTTCTTAACCCAAATCCAGCACTTCTATGTTTTTTTGTTTTTTTCTTTCATAGGCAAATAATTAGACCATTCTAAACCAGCGACTTACTAATTTTTGGTGGATGCCCTCCTCTAGGGAAAGTGTCCTTATATTAAGATCACATGACCACTCGGTTGTACACAGGCCATTATAACAGCCGTTCGTAGTAGCACATGAGCTACTTTAGGGTTTTTACACTAATATGGGGTAAATACTTGTGCTACTTATGCAAGCCACTTTGTCTAAATTCTGGTGTTTCTATATGTTGACACATTATGCTGCTAATCGTTTTAAGTTTTCCAAATATGTGTCCTCCCGCGTTCCACTGAACGTGCAGTATGCAGCAGTGAGGCCTGTGACATGTTGTGTCTTCATTAAAGTCATATAAACCTCTCAGCAGGTCTAATCATCACACAGCTTCTTGTAAGTGTGTGAACTCCGCTGAGCACAGAGACATCCTTGTACCCATCTAGTAGATCATGTACAGGATGAGCACAAAACCTAAAACATGTTTTTCATCCATGATTTTGTTTTTTTCTCTCTCACAAGATAACACATCGCCAGGGCTGCAGCTTCTCCTGGCGGAGAGCCTCATGAAGGGAAATGCTCCGCAGGAAAAAAAAAATGAAAGTGCTTGTTTTTAACACCATGTTTGCACTTCTGTCTTCTCAGATGCAACCCAAGGCAACGGGGGAACTGCTGCTGTTGGTGAGTTTTGTTCTTTTATTAGACATTAGGGATTTTCCTTTTTTTTTTTTCTCTTTTTTGGCTGGAGCATCCCTTACTTTAACGGTAACAACATTCCATCTTTCAGCAGGAGGGAGCTAACTGTTTATGAACAAAGTTGTTTTTTCATTACTTGTGTTCTCTTATTTATTTATTTATTTATTAAGACACCTTCATAATAGTTCGCCCACTATGATAGCAGGAGAAGGCATGAACATTTGGAAAAGGTTTATTTAATCAAGATTTTGAATGCTGGAATAAAAATTTAGTTGTTTTTTTTTATCCCAGGTTGGGTGTACAGTCGACCCCCGAAATTTTTGGGGTTACATTCCTAGAGCACCTGGGATTTTTAGAAGTGGTCCAAAAAAAACCCTATAAATGCCTATTTTATTATTTCTTAATAAAGTTTACTAACTCCGCTTAATACACTACCCTTAAAAAAAATTTTTAATGTAAAGATAAATCCGTATACTGTACAGTACTGTACTACAGTGCTAGAATGTAAAATACCAATGTGTACTATAGTCCATGCAAGTGTGGTTTCTTGGGTGTGCCCTGTCATTTCCTTAGGTATGAGTACTGTAGTGTAAATACAGTAATAATAATAATAATAATAATAATAATAATAATAATAATTCACATGCTTTCCACTACGGTTGCTCTCTACAGTACAAAACATTTTATACAGTGTTATATTTTATATGGAAATGTAGCTGAATTTACATTAATATTTATGTTACACAATTAGTAGATTATATTGTTCTTAATAGTTAAGCATTAAAACGGCTTTTTTAAAGAAAGACCCTCTGAAGCAATAAAGATGATCCAAAGCAAGCTTACACAATACTTGTTGTAATTTGATTAAAAGATATTAATAGGATGTTAACCTTCAGCTAACAGAAGCTGTAAGATGTGTAACTGGCAACGTCAAGGGAATCACTATAATTACTACTCATTGTAAAAAAGTAAAATAACAAAGAACAACTTTTTGTCCAATTCATTCAGTGCTGGCGCAGTGTGTTAAAGCTCTGAGTTACTGATCGGAGGGTCGGCGGTTCGAGCCCCAGCCCTGCCGAGTTGTCGCTGTTTGGCCCTTATTCGTTGCTGCTCCAGGGGTGCTGTATAATGGCTAACCCTGTGCTCTGCCCGAGCCGAATAACAAAGCTGGGATAAGCAAAGAATAAAGATTTTCCCTGTGCAGTAATGTACATGTGAGGAATAATGGTTTGTCCACACATTCACTACTTTCATACTGTATAATATAAAAGTATAGTTGTAATTTCATATTTCTATACCGTATAGTTTTAGCAGTAGAATTATTTAATGCTTTACGTCTCTGCAGTGTTCCCTTCTGCTTTTGTTACACTTTTGTTACACTAATGTCCTTAATTGAGCAGAATACAGTACATCTGCACTAAACACCAAAAGGCGATGAGTGTTGACGACCGCCGCGCGGCTCACTGTGACGCGTGATTAGGGCCTTAATTGTCCTCTTTTAGTGGGGTCTAGTACTGGTTGACTCTGTTATTTTGCTTTTTTACTTTTAAATGTTTAAAAGCTAGGTTTGAGGCTCAATCTGCCCCTTCCGTCCTTCAGCAAAAGTCGAGTCGCCAGGCAGATGTTCCCTATGCAATAATTCATGATTATCTTCAATCGCATCCTTTAACGAGGTTTTTATCCCCTCGGTGGCAGAGACGATGAGACGCGGTGCCACACAGCGAGGGGACAGCTGTCTATAAAAACAAAGCCTCATGAAAAATTCACAGATGTTATAATAACAAAGTCAGAGGAAGGTAAATATTTAATAGAGGTCAGGACGTGGTGGATACGGAGTTTTGATCGCCAAGGAAAAATACGTAGCTGGACCACCGCTTTACACGTTGTCGTAATTAAGTGGGCTGACAATCATTTGCAGATCACTAGTAGTGACATAATCATGTGACCTGAAATGATACGATTTGACGTTAATCATGTAATCAATATTGCGCACATACAGTATATGTCATTAAGAAATACTAATTAATTTCCTCTCTTTTTTTTGACCCTTGGGACACTCAGACAGCAGCTTCAACATCATAATTGGTGGTAAGTTAAAGAATACATTTAAAAACTTCTATTTCCTTTATGGAGTGTTTTTCAATCATCTTTCACAAAGCACCCCACTAACCAGTCTCTTAATTTACAAATGACTTTTAAAGAGAGTAGTAATATATCATTTAATGAAAGGACATATCTTTGTTCTCCGTGCTAAGCTGCTCACGCAGATTACTCCAGTCTCAGGTATTACGGAGCTATTACGCCTGGGCTCACAGAGCTATGAAGTCCGAGATCCGATATAAAACATTGTCACTTTCTGATGAAGGAACTCATAAAAGGCTGTGTCTGTGTGCCAGAAACATTAAGGTGCTTCACTCCAAGTGTGCTCCATCCTGACCTAATGCTTCCAATTTTCTGCTCCGTGACTTGCGGCGATGTTGTGCCTGTAAAAAGCTCAGCATTTTGCCCTGGAAAAGGAAGATCTTTCCTGCAGTAGATTCTTTTTCTACCAGCAGTATAAGGTTATATAAGGTGAAAGAACCAGTTTGAGAGTAGGGACCACCTTTTTTACTTCAATCACACAAAATGAATAAGTAATAAAATGCATACACAGGTTACTAATTAGATTTGATAAATTCCCACATTAAACCTTTTATAGGGATAAAATAAATGAATAGAGTTGCAAGCAACATTGAGCGGGGCCAAGCACCCAGCGCCATCTAAAGAGGACATACCAATACTATCATGACATAATTTTAAAATAGGTTAAATGTCAAAACCTTCAAAAAGACATAGATGCTGAAAAAAAGCATCATACTATGATGTCACTCAATGTGATGTCACTCAGTATGATGTCACACAGAAAGTTATTAACCAGATTTCGGTATGAGATTAAGGCTGATTTATTTGAGATATCAAAAATCCCTTCGCAATTTTGCATCCTTAGTGTCTTGAGATCACATGTGCCCAGTTTGGTGGCGATTGTATAAATTCCCTAGGAAGAGTACCAAAGTCCATTTGGTACATTTGACTTCCTGCTGAGTAGAGCCTATAACATTGCAACCGTTGTTCAGCTCAATGAGCTCTAAATGTGTACCAGGTAAAATCTCATGTGAGACTCTCAGGAATCCTAATGGCAGCAGATTCCAACCTGTCTACCAATTTTCATGATTTTTGAGCATGTTAAGACCTCCCCCCAAAACAAAATAATATTATTAATCCCTAGAACAAGAAGAGGTCCCTCACACACTATAATATAATATAATATAATATAATATAATATAATATAATATAATATAATATAATATAATATAATATAATATA
>JAQQZT010000036.1:3962361-3985071 GCA_030068275.1 Clarias platycephalus | reverse complement strand
TGTGTGTGTGTGTGTGTGTGTGTGTGTGTGTGTGTGTGTGTGTGTGTGTGTGTGTGTGTGTGTGTGTGTGAAGCTGCCGTCATTGAATGGTAAAATGGCATTACGTGGCATACTGGATTATCACATTAAGGTCATCAGTCACATCTGGCTATGTCGATGTGTGTTATCCTGCACCCGAATCCATGGTTTCATGAGCTTAACATGATAAAACTCGGAATCAAGACGCCATTCGAGAGCAGAGTGGGATAAAAAATTTTAAAAAATGCTGGAGATGCATAGATTGCTTTGTGTGAATGTTTTTTTTCCCATCACCTCGCACCTCCAGGGGGTTGGGGTTTGAATCTTGCCTCCCATCTGTGTGTTTGGTGGATTTCCTCCCACAGTCCATGAGACATGTGGTCTATGTTGACTAGCATTTCCAAACTGCCCATGGTGTGATTGAGTGTGTGTGTGTGTGTTTGTGCCCTGTGATGGGGTTGGCACCCCTGCCTTGTGTCTTAAGATCCCTGGGATGTCCTTTCCAGTCTCGCTGCAACTCTACACAGTATAAGCGGTATCGGTAACGGATGAATGGATGTTTATTTAACATTTATGGAAGGAATCTCCGGTGTTGCTGCTCTGTAAGCAAGTTAGTCTGTAAGTTTTCCATTATAGAAATAGCTTTATGATAGAACATGGTCACTTTTTAGTTACTTAAAAATGGAATTGCACAATAACTGAAATAAAAGAGGAATAAATCAGAAGTGTATACACTGATCGGCCATAACATCATGGCCCTTTCCATCAATTTGATATACAGTACACTAGCTCTTTTATTGGATCGGACTACACGGGCCAGCCATGTGCGTCAGTGAGCCTTGGCCACCCATGACCCTGTCGCCAGTTCACCGGTTTGCCTTCCATTGGTCCCTTTTGGTATTTCCTGACCACTGCAGCCCACAAGAGCTGCCATTTTAGAGTTGCTCTGACCCCGTTGACTAGTTGGCCCTTGTCAAAGTCACTCAAATCATTTACTTGCTGCCTCATATATCGCACCCACTTCCAGCCACCATTGTAACGAGATGTGGAAAATGTATCTACTGTGAGAAGGGCCAGATTGCAGCTCTGGTGGGATTTTACCAGGCTGCAGGGGTCAGGACGTACCAAAAATGATCCAAGGAAGGTAATACCAGTGAATTAGTGATAGGGTCATGAGTGGCCAAGCCTAACTGATGCACACGGGGAGTGAAGGCTGGTCTATGCAGCAGTCCAATCCAACAGAAGAGCTAGTGTAGATCAAACTGAGAAAAAGGTTAATGCTGGTTCCAGTAGAAAGGTGTCTTTGCGTTGTTTGCGGTACTGTGTATATATGTGTATTGCAACTTGATGAGCTGTGTATTTTTCCGCTGAAAACATTGACCTGTATAGATTGACCTGTAAGAATTAACGAGCGTCCTGTAGATGTCTGTATATGTTGACTGAGCCAAAGCAAATACTGTACTTCTATACAGTATAACTCATTTAAAGGTAAGTAGTGCTACCTTGTTTCATAATCAACTCGCTGAACTCAGAGCTGAGGAGAACATTCACAGTTCTGCAGAAGGATTTCCGAGTTGAGGGGGCGTTTTTTTTTATTCTGAGTTTTTTCCTGGTCAGAGGTCAGGAAGTATTTAAGACTTTCAGCTTCTGGTTGAAAAAACAGGATTAGTCTCTATAACCTGCAATCTTTTGAAAATAGTGTCATAATATTCTCTGTATTTGTTTAGAACACACTGTCTGTTCAATGCAAATTATGCATTAGGTATTAAATCCTGTATGAGATATAATACTGCTTTCTAAACCTGCCATAAATTAAATGGTTCAAGCTGCTAAATTTGCAAGGAGCCAAGTTAGTTTTGGATTTTCCGCATTCAGAAAACGATTAGCTTCGGTGTGAAGCTGACCTTTTGAAACTCCTCAATTCGGGTCAGTCCGGTGCATCACCTGTGCACTTAATCAGATTTCTGAGAGGTGCTCACTCCGTATGAGGGTTTGATCGAGGCAGCATATGAACGACAGCCGGAGGGACACTTTGCTTGGAAGAAGTGGCAGACAGGAAAAGAGCAGCGGTTATCATTTCTCAACTTCAGGCTTTTGCACTGAATGTATTAGATTTTCTGGGAGGATGTGATGTAGCCTCCAGCTCCACTGACTCTACACTCGCTGATAATGAAAAAAAAAAATCAACATCGACTTTGCCTTTTCAGCCGTGTGTCTAGATGATCGTACATCGTTAACACTTTGCCCGACTTGTTGTTTGGTCTTGCATTAAAAAAATTATTTAAAAAAATAAAAATAAAAAATCAGTTTCAAAACTTGGTAATTCTGACTAGACTAGCCTACAATTAAATTGCACTGATGAACTCATCAGACTTAAAGGAGATCACTACAGCCTCTGTAGAAAGTGTTCCGAATAAATGAGAGAAAAATCCTGTTTACTCCTACAATTTGTAAGATCCTAGGCTGATACTGACAGGTAGCTTATAAAGCTGTGAAGCCAAAGCCATTAGCATAACCGCATCAATTTATCACAGCCGCCTCCAAGTGTACTTCTACAAAAAAAAAAAAAAAAAAGTGAAAAAAAAAAAAGAAAACATCCTGACAGCGATGTGAATACTTTGCCAGTTTTGATCAGCAGTAAATCATGTGTGATTTAAATTAGAACAAATTCAAATGCAGGATTTCTGATATTAAAATTCCACAAAAAGAAAAATACTGTTCTGGAGGTGAAGGAAAAGCACTAAAGTCCATTAACACTGCTATGAGGAGAAACTGCTGTTTATATAATGTTTTTTTTTTTTTTATGTGGAAATTGCACTAATTACTCAATTACATGATGGAAAATTATAGCCGTGTGGCACACACACAACGGCAGAACAAAAGAGCACCTCTGGTGCATTCCCGCTTCAGGAGCAGCGAGCAGACCGCGGACGGTGACCTCATGTCGACGCTGATGGAAAGTTCCACAAATCACATGACCACCTGCATGTTAATGACTCATTGAAAACCATGTATGAAATATGATTAAAGTGACAGTAAAAAAAAAATAAAAAATGGAACGTTGTCAAAAGGAAAAGAAAAGACGCCCAATCTCGACACCGGGTCCGTGAAATTGTAGCCGAGGGCTTTCTTCTCATGCTCTTCATTCTTTTTTCATCTTTTTTCCATTTTCGTTTTTGAAGGACACCGCAAATGCCAAGGACTTCCAGGTGGAGCAGAGAGTGCAGATCCTCTAGACAGCTCCCAGAGAAAGTTAAAGCGTACTCAGATGACAAAGAAAGGAAATACTTTGGGATATTAAGATGAGTCCTCATCATTTATGACCCTCGCAAGGTCACACATTCCCTTTGTAAGGGATTTTTAAAGATCTTGTGGCAAGGGGAAAAAAAATAAAACAGAAGAAAAAACAAGACATGCGCACACACACACACACACACACACACACACACACACACACACACACACACAAAACACAATCTCCCTTCAAAAGTATTGGAACAGAAAGCCAATTCTTTGTATCTGATATACAAGGGTGGTGACATTACCACTATAGCTCCTGCTTGACTAATGAGAATACTTACATTTTGCCAAGTGCTAATGTTCTAGTGGATGGTTTGAGGTTATCCTGAGGTAGTCCACTTCCATCGTTATTCCTTCCACTACAGCCCTAAAACATGATGCTACCACCACCATGCTTTACAGTTAAAACAGTTTTAAACCTCTGCATAAAAATTTTCCCTTAAGAGCTCGCCTCCAGAGTGGATTAAATTTGTATGCCGAGGTCCCACTGTACATTGCTCTTGGGATTGAACATCTCACCAGCCAAACCTACCTCCGGTCAAAACTTTTTCCACAAGGTTTTTTCTTTGTTCATGTGTTCAGCAGCAAACTTTAATCGAGCTTGAAGTTGTATAACAGCCTTTCAGTTCATGATGAAAATGTAAACAGTGTCGATGGTGTTTTAGCGGCTCCCAGTTCAATCCGGAAGGCCCGTGCCTTTTTGGTTCTTGACCATCAGAACCCAATTTCCTCTCAGCTGAGTGAGAGTCTGGGTCTTTATCCAGACCTCAGCAAAGTTGTCACACTTTGTCTTGCAATCTGCAGTTGTTTAGAAATGTCTCCGAGAGATATTCCTGGAAATCTACCATCCTCTTGTACTGTGTGTTGGCCAGTAAGTGCTTCCAAACAAACCCATTTCATGTTGGTATTGAGAATCTACCAGCTGTAGTCATCATCACTAACCTTGGACTCGTGCTTGGAATATTTCAGGGGTTTTAACACCACTGTATAAATAATCCAAGTGGGAGCTGATAATTTTGAAAATTTATAATTTTATCCCTGTGTTGAAATAATACAAACATGTGTGGAGCAAATTATTGGTGTTTTCTTTTATTACAAATATGTTTTACAATTATCCTGCCCCAGAAAAAGACCAGTTGAAAGCTTACTGAGAGCACTTGCCATGACATTCATGTTTATGATGGATGTGTGTAACCTTCTAACCTCAACTGTGTCAGGTTTCGATATATAGAAGTATGAATATACATCAAATGTTCGTGATCTAGGTCCAGATCCTACTGTAACTTATTTCATCTTAGTATTGAGATTGATATCAGACTGATATCAAAAAGTGGCTCACCTTCACATGCAGATTGTTTATTTTTAAAAATAATAATTATAATAAAAAAAACATATAGGTGTGAAATTTGCCATCCAGCTGAGCCAGGTCTAAATATTCAATATTAAAAACACAATTTCCAGTATAGACCAGCCCCGCAATGCTCTTTCTGGCGACGGATTTGCGAAGCACAATCCATTTCCATTGCGTTAACAGGAAAAGCTAGATGTCTGGCGGTTAAAAGCGGATTATCAGAGCATCTATTAAGGCTGCTGGAGGAGCCATTTGAATTCATTGCACACTCACAGTCGACTAGCAAAGCAGAAATGGCCACTAAAGAGCAAAACAAATTTAGAGTTTAACAGCGCCTCCATATATTTTAGGTACATCCATTTATCAGCAAAAGTGACCTACTCACACTGCTTTTCCCTAATCACATCTAAAGGAAAAGAGGATCAGAGATCAGTTCTCACTCTTCCACGCTATGCTAAGCGCCTGGGACAGCTGTTCATGCGGTCTGTCATGCTTCTCTGTGTCCATTGTGTGTCAACACTGCAACACAGGCTTTGTTTATCTTTCCAGCCTGCTCATTTATTCTCCACTCCCAAACAAGCTGCCTGTAACAATCCACAATTCAGATGGTAATGTCACACCGGATTAAACCAAGCAGAGTGTGACATAGACCGAGGCCTCGCGGTTTTCCAAACTACTGCGACCCGATCTGAAAAGTCAGCCCATTTAAAACTCATTATACCACATCAGTGCTGGAATTTCAAGTCTGATTAGTGGAATATAGATCCTGGATAGAAACGGTGTAATTGTTGATATTAGGAATGTTAATGATTATTTATTAATCAATAAAAATGGAATAGTTTAAACATGTATTAACTTGTTTTGCACAACATTTCACAATTGATATATGCAGGATCCCCACATATAATAAAACTGTAAAGTTGGAGTGTATATTAAACACTCTGTATATTAAAGATATTTTGAAAAAATTATTTGAGGAGACGCAAGATGAGTAATAGAACACATTAAGATGGTTTTTGTATTTTTTGTCTGTCTGTTTATGCAAGAATTTTAATGGGGATCTTACAGGTGTTTTTAGCTTGAGGTAAAATAGGCTTTGTTTCATGGAAGAGAAAATATGCTAATTTAAAATTTCACCGGAAAACACACTTGTATCATAAAAAAATCGAACTTGAAAAAAAAAATCATTCGTTCATCTCAAAATTCAATAGGTGGCGCTGTACATTTTTAAAAACACACTTATGAGTGTGCAATTAAATTCCACGTGAACAAAGTCGCTGGCACGTCTAGTTTTTCTGTTTTTTTTTTTTTCTGGTTAAACAATTTGGTCATAATTAATTTGTTTCAATTGTCACTTAAAGATGCGCAATTTATTCTTTTGTTGGTAGGCTTTCAACTAGCATTATCTGCGTATGTTTGGTCAGAGTTTCAGTTCATCATGTGAGTTTATAAGTAGTTGGAGCGATACCACCACCTACTGGACTGGAGGGTAGAACTCAAGCTAGGCAGCAAAAGAGGTTTAAACAAACAGCACAAGTTACACAGCAATTCGGTGTTTATTAGATACTTTCTGTTCTGGAATAGTTCTTGCAAAGGACAGTATTGTGTCAAGTGTGTGTGCAAAACCCATTAAGCACCATGATGAAACTGGCTCTCATAAAGACCATCGCAGGAAAGCAAGACCAAAACTTACCTCTGCTGCACAGGAGAAGTTCATCTAGTGTCACCAGCCTCAGAAATCACCAATTAACCAATTAACAGCAACTAAGATTAGAGCCATTATGAAGGCGTTGCAGATACATTTCAAAATCAACTGTTCAAAGCAGATTATTGTGTATTTTGGATGCCTTCGACATTGTTTTGCAATGCAGAAAGAAATCTAAATCAGGAAAGACCATGGAATTAGAAGGTGTGTCCAAACTTTGGACTGGAAGTGTAGCTGCTTGAGAAAAAACACCAGACAATAAATCGAATTGAGTGTCTACCTATGATTCACAACTCTAATGCTTTTAGGATGGATATAATAACATTTTAAATGAAATAAGTGCTTCGTTACCCTTGATGATTAATGACTAATCGATATTGATCATTCTTCAATTATGTGTTAAAAAAATATGCAAACTTTGCAACATTTATGGAAGGGGTCTCCAGTGTCAGGTTTATAATGTTCAGTAAGAAAGCTGTTTTCAAAAATAAAGCGAGTAACAGTACTTCTGGTCATACCTACTTACCGTTGATTATTGTCCTGTAAAAGCATACCGCAGCATTTTTGCTTGTTTTTAGTGCCTTACCGAGTGCACACACTAATGGATCTCAGTTCCAGCAGACCTGCACTCAAGTGCCTGATGTCTTCTCGTTATTATTAACCAAAATGAAAGTTTCTCTTTTCCCCCTTCAGCTATTATACGAGCTACGCTGCAGCATCTGACGCAAGTGCAGCAGAGCTAAAATAACAACGAAGAGAGATCGCAGGCCATGAAATATTTATTTATTTAAAAGAGCACTGTCAAAATAAAAGCCTCTTAAATGTTAGCTATACCTTAGGCACGAGCTGAGGGGCAAGGAAAGAAGTGTTTGGGGGGGGTTGGGGCGTTCTTGTGCATCATGGAGCATGAATCAGTGATATTTTTTTAGATTTACTTTTTTTTTTTTTTTTTAATGAAAAAAAAAAGTCTCAACAGTGCCCTCATTTGGCAAGTTGAGAACATTGCAAGGACCAGAAACAAACAACTTGGATTGGTCTTTGAAGTGTGTATGAAGTCTGCCATCCAGTGGTTTTCTCATCGATCAACAACTGGAGATGAACAATACGCACCTTTTGAGATTCTAGACATTAAAACCTCTTTTTTATTATTTGGAAAGAAATGCAGATTTTTAATCCCAAAATGGAAAGTACAATGTAACATGAGGTGCTTCCTTCACAGTGTTATCCTCAGGTCCCAAAAACAAGACCATAAGAAGAAGAATGAGACATATTTCACGGTCGGTTCCACATTCCAGCATGAACAAATCATAAATTCTAAACCCTCTGTCTCTCCTAATAGCAGATTGTATGTCTTTTTTTCTCCCCCCGATGTTCACCGCAGGCTCAACTCAAGTGGCTGCAGAATCATACGGAGGATTTTCTACAAACCCATTTTTCCACATCATTATTCTACTCGTATCCTTTACCCAATCACTCATCTCAGGACCTGGCTGCACTTCTGCACCATCAAAGAGACACAGATATTCTGCCATGCGCAGATCAAAGCCATTTGATTGCTCGGTGTCTTACAAGTACGGCACTTAAAAAAAAAAAAAATAAAATACGTCTAACTTCTTTAGCGTAATTGGAGAGCTTCATGAATAATCAGTATTTTTTTTTTTTTGTATGTGTGGAAGGAAGAAGTATCAGCACTTGCAATCACGAGTTGATTATGGTAATCTGAAGCCTCTTCGGCAGACAAAAGACAGGAATTAATCACTAGTGGCACACCGCTATTTCTGGATCAGCATTCTTCCTGGCAGCCGAGAAACGAAAGAAAAGCCGCAGACCGGCCCAAGATAGCATCTTCGAGAGGGGAGGACTGGGGACTAACGAGAAACGAGTGGTTTCGGGTGGCTAATGAGTTGTGGCGAGCTCTCTTTCGTCGTGCGTCTCGAAAGCGACTTTTAATTGGGGCGATTAGTCACCGTCTTGGTGCACTGAAATGAGATGAAAGCTGATTTCGTTTCTTCATGGCCGTATTTCTATCGTTTTTTCGAAGTGTGCTCGAATGCTAAGTACCACAGAGCCTCTCAGTGTGTTTTCTTTTAAGTTTTTTCTATTTCATGAAATTCCACCGAGTATGTTCCTAAAATAAAGCTGCTGGAAAAAAAACGAGGGATTTTTAACATATACCATTTATTTAATAACATTTACAGAACAGTATTACATTTCCTGTTAACTTATCGCTCTTCTATGATGTGGACAAATAAGAGAGCGGCATGATGAAGGATTCCTCTAGATGGCTTTTCCTTCATCCAAGTTCTCACTTCAGCCAGATGCCTTTGTCTCCTGCGTCTGCGTTGTAGCCCTCTGCGTACTGCTTCCCTGGAAGCTAAAGCAAAAAAATAACATAATATCAGTGATCAATTCCCAAGTCTTTCTAAACAACAGTTTATATGATTTTTATATGAACCTTTAAATCATCCTGTACTCATTCGATCTGCATCCTAAACTCTCTAGAACACATTTGTCCTGCTCTGTAAACGAACTGCACATCGTATCGCTCTTCAGCTGAAATTATCGAAATGTGCAGCCTTTTAGTTACATCCGTTTAGAGTTGGTGGGACATGTTGATTATCGAATGCTACAGCGCTCTTGCATGGGACGTCAGACTCGATGTAAAAACAAACCAGCCTCAATTTTGTCTGGTAACCTGTCTGCGTTTTTTTGCCGGACAGGTGCCGTGCAATAACCATGTAGAGGGACGCCACAAGACACAAGGTCAACAACCTGGGAGACAGTTTTATCAGTTTTCTGCTAACTAATTAGCGTTAGATTAGCCTAATCCAGCGAGGAGACAAAGATAATCCTGGTCACAGGTCTAACAGCCCCTGCTGGTGTCTCACTGGCGCTTGTGTAGTGAGCATTGTGCTCACTTTTTAGAGACTATGTGGAGGGGTTCATTTGAATTGTTCATTGTTCTCATTAGCATTACATAGACAGCACAAATAAATGAAAATAATAATAATTATATCTTGGCAAGCGAAAATATATCTTGAATATATTTCAATTCATCTACATTTTCTTAAAAAAAAAAAAAAGATTACAACAAGCCAAATATAAGATTATTAACATAAGATTATTAAGGTTATGAAACAAAATTTTACTTAAAAATTTAAGCAAAAAAGTTGTTTCTAAAAAAGTTCTAGTTTTAGAAATGTATTGCTTAATAGAAGCAAAAGTCTTTGAAAACAGAACTTTTTGCACATCATTTTAGAAATTTTTGACTAGAAATGAGCTTAACAATCTTAGACTTGATGTGCTGTAAACCTATTTTAGGAAATTATAGATAGGTTTGTGTAGATTTAAGAATGTTTCACTTGCTAAGATTAAACTTGTGTTTGAATTTTATTACGCTCAGGCAAAAGAAACCTTTTTTACTGTTACAAAAACCTGAAATCTAATTTATATACTTAGGTAAAGTCAAATTACCATCATGTTCAGGAGAGCGTTACTTTATCATGGATGACTAAACTCGTATCTTTTTAAGCGGTGCCGTGCATGTGCATAAAATTTGCCATGGGATGAAGTCCAGTCTTGGTATCAAAAGTAAGGCAAACATTCTGATTGTGCATTTTGTCTTCACGAGATCATTCCCTATTTAGACAGTGAGAGAGAGAGAGAGAGAGAGAGAGAGAGAGAGAGAGAGAGAGAGAGAGAGAGAGAACCATCGAGAGTCATCGGAACGCTTCAGCTTGGTACAACACAACCAGACGCCGCCAGACGGATTACAGTTGCCAGGAAAACCATTTCCAGGCTTTGGCATCCAGACTCCTGGTTCCATCGCTCTACGTCTGGATGGCCAAGTGTGGTGATGCCAAGACGAGACAGGCTAATTCTATGAGGTCATTTGAGAAAGCGTACAGCCGGAAATGCTGCTGCTGGTATTGCAGGGTTATGTACGGGACGTTTCAACCATGCTACAGCTAGACTCGCTGGACGTACAAAGGAGGCCCTAGTGTGGGTCGATGGTGACTTTACATCATTGCCTTCTGAATTCCTGGTGCTGATTGACATTTGATTTTGTTTCTTGGGTTTTTGAGTATAAATAATAGCTTAATATTCACCCTAATTAATTAATCCCTGATGAGATAACTGTATAATTCAAATCTGCAAGTACACTCTCAAGTAAAGACCAGCTGGAGGGTGATAAAAATCAGTAATATCCAATGGCTGAAGTTTCTCAGCATACATCACTGTCTGGACACGTTCATGATTATTTGTCTTGGAGGTAATGTGTAATCTTTTGTGGATAACGTGATTACACGTTAGAGAGCTCCATTGGGTTTTTTTTGGAAATCCATCCATTCTATATTCATATATCCATTCTATAGGATTCAGTCTTCGTCTGCACCAGTCAGCACAAGTTGCAGCCAGTTGGCGTGGCAAGTTGGCACAAGGAATCTAAGTGTATGGGGGTACAGGCTCGAACTGGCAAGTGTGTGAGGAAAGCAGACTGGGAACACTCCTCCCAACACGAGTCACAGTATATTAAACATTCTTCTTTTTTTTCCTGGATGCTGTCACGTCATGTCCACTAGGCTCCAAGAATCAATGCCAACAATCATAAACTCACCACACGCAGGTCTCCATTCATTCATTCTTTCATTGTGCGCATGACTACTTGCATGTAAGTAACAAAACGGAAAAAATTAAGTTCACCATGGAAGTGAAGAAGTGCGAAGTCACCATGGGTCCCAAGAATGTTTTTTGGGGGGTTTTCATGTATGGTTTTTAAAGCAGCCAGTGCCAGGAGGAATCATACATTAAGGTTAAATGAGGTTTAATGTCTAGTTATTCTATCTTTTCCTGTCTCACATGTCTTTTCTAAATGTTTTCATATGAAAAAATATAAGTATTGTGTTGGAAATTGGTAATATCGGTAAGATTTATCTGATTTGGAACAGATTATCTGCATTTACATTATTCCCTATAGGAAAATGCATTTCACAATACAAAACTTCACCCTAAGAACTCACCTCAGGAATGGGATTAAATTGGTATGCTGAGACACCGCTGGCCAGGGGAATCAATTTATTGACCGCAGTATGTTCGACTCCGCTACGATAGGTGCCGATATGCCCTTTTTAGCTTGTTATAATTTTTTTTCAATGAGGTCACAGTCCAAAACAACTGACAAATAGGTAGCTAGTGCCAAACTCTGTCCATACAGCCAAGTCATTGATGCAAAGACTAAAGACCTATTGGTTTCTTAGGTATCTATCATCCTTTCCCAACCCCTCACTCAAAAAATAAATAAGTGTTCCTTTTTTTTTTTTTTTTTTTACCCCGGGCTTCTCGCACATGCTGGATGTGGGTCATTAGCAAAGGCTGATGGGTGAGAGTGTAATGCTCTTGTAGCTGAATGAACACAAATCCCTAAAGTCCAGCTCCAAAATCAATGGGAAATCCTATCCAGAAGTGATGAAGCTCATTATAAATGTGAATGAATCGAGAATGTTCGATATCCTGACCAGGTGACTCGGCAGTTTCATGAATATTTCCTTCTCGAAAAAGGTGAATCACAGAGATGAGCACTAATGCGAAGCGCATTACATTTAAGCATATACTGTATGTACATTTTGTACAGAAAACTTTACTTTTGTAAACATCGACAGTGACTCAGGGTTTTATATCGCCGCTTGTTTGATGAGAGGAGATAAAAACAGTGCTGAGAGCTCGCCTCTGGAGCCTACCTGTCCTCTGGGCAACTCAGAATAAAAAGCTAATAGCCCGTACACGCTATCTTGTCTGGGCAAGTGATAAATACATGCCGCTCCGACAGTACGACACCTGAATCTAAAACAGATACAAAACAACAAAAAAAAACATCTATTTTGAAAGAGCGAGGGCAGGAAACCGTTCAGAGGTGTGAAGATGGAAAGCTGGAGTATTAAATTCTCAATGTGGACTCAGCAGTTTGTAACAAAAGCAAGTAAACTCTTTCGTTTCCCCCCACGGGCGTTAGCACAAGTTCACAATAGCTCTCATTTCTTCTTGAATGTTCGGTAAAGTCAGACAAATGGCCTCTCAGGGATCGTTTTGCCAACACCGATCAAGCCGGTAAGAGGTAGGGGTTTTTAATGGGCAAGGCTTACTGACAGCTTGATCCAAACGAAGGGCTGCATTAATCTGAGTCGGAGAACAACTGCTTCGAAATTGCTGTTCCCCGGTGAGGATAGAGAGTTTATCAGAGAACTGCTGGTGCTTCCCAGAGTCTCTTTAGCTGTCCTGTGTTTTAAAGTCTTATTACGAGTCCTGTTAGCAGGTAAAAAATTGTTGGTATAAGCAAAAGTACCACCATGACTAGAGGTATTTAACATTGTTTCTTTCCTGAACAATACTACGTATAATCAGATGAGGGAAAAAAAAAATGAATCCCAGATTATTATTCTTGGCTACTTTAATGACCAAGCTTGCCATTTTATGTGATGAAATGAAACAGGATCAGACGATCACCTTCCCGAAGCATCTGAACGGAAAAGTCAAGGCACTCGCTTGTATTACTTATTCTCGTTGCCCCTCGCACATATTGCAATAAAATACAAGGGAATTAAATGTCAGTCGGAAACATCCGATGGCGTAATTTACACCTCCTGGTTGAGGCGCGGCTCGTGAAAAGCCATTCTCCGAGCGCTCGAGCTTAAAGGTCAGCTGCGAATGTTTTTTCTGCTAGAGATGATGGTACCAAATCACTAGCAGCATACTGAACAATTGCCATTTAGGCAGCCATAGGCTTTTTTTCTTTTTGCAGTAAATATGAACTTATATGAAGCATCTGTGAGAAATATAAATATATAAAGTCCTGTTGTTGGAATGTTTCACACAGGCACTAGTTTATATTCATCCAGGAGTATGTTCCTTAGAAAAGCGTGGATTTTTGAGAAACGACGAGAAATAAGAAATATCTGCAGAGAGGCCGTTGAGATCAAACGGGACGTCTCTTTTGGATCGCGCCAATTTCTGTTCCCTTGATCGAACTTTTCTTCCACTCCTTAGCGCTCAGGTTTTGATGCCCTCTTGGCGCATGATGCTGTGTGAAATGCGCTACAGCAGCTGAAGTTTGATGTAATTTGCCTGGCTGTGTACCATCTGTTTGTGCACAATGTTCCCACTGTTCTCCTTGCTCCCCTCTGATCTACAACACATCCTCACCCACATACCCCACGTTTAAAACCTCTATGCACGATCATAACCGAGAAAAAAATAAAAATAAACGGTGATTTTGAAAAGGAGAGATGAGCCTAATAAACTCAGTAAAGCAACTCAGCGTTATTTATCTATAGAAGAGTATTGATGGGTTTTGCTAGAAACTGAATGACCTGACAAGGAGACAAAAAGAAATAAGGACAGAGAAAAGAACAGATCATGCAAGCACACAAAGATCTATGAAGTATACGATGAACATCAACCACTGACGTTGAGCTCGGGTTGCTTCAGGAAGGCCATCTGGAGTGAAAACCTGTGCGGCCCTCGACGGGACCAGCCGAAAGACCAACAACAACAACACAATCTCAAAAAACTACATTTTTAATTGTACCAATCGTAACGGCCATTTAACAGGATATATTTAATAACCCCTTTAATTCAATATAATGTTGATGTGTAACATGAAAATAAACAGGATATGCGCCGGAGTGGGCGGGGCTTCCAAACTGAGTTAAATAATATTGAAAAATCTTAAAACACCTGCGCAAACTATTCCAGGTTCCCATGTATACTTACAGGGCTAGACGGATTTTTAGCGCTGGATATTTTTTTCATATCAATAATTAGAAGAGCTATTACAAGGCCACATTTTTTAATAAACAGCAGGAGAAGATTTTATTTAACCCTTAAATAAATAAGGATAATGGAATCATCTTACCTTAAGTCAAATTAAATAAAGAAGGCAATAAATATTAGGAATATAAACTCTTTTAACTCAGTAAATACAATGTTATATGTTGCTGGTCTATTTTTATTCTATTCCATAATTTATTTCTTATTATTAATCTTGATTTTAAGGTCACGAGCGGTCATATATAAACATTTCACTGCATATTGTACTGCATAAAACTTGAATTTTGTTTGTTGGTCTTTCGGCTGCTCCTGACGAGGGGGCACCTCAGCAGACGCACGCACGCACGCACAAAATCTCCTACATTTTATATTATTACACTTAATTTTAACAACGTATGCATTTTAAACATGTTCGGTCCTCCATCTGCAATAGTCTCTTCCCTGGCTTGCAAAGAATCTGCTGGACTGAATAATAAACTGTGAATACACTGTTGCATCCTTCATGTTCAGGGGAAAGAAGGCCGTGACGCTTTCCGTAATCAGCGTCCTGATTGAAGGACGCAGCCCCCGATCTGAGACACGACGGTGATGATGATGATGATATGAATCCAAAGCATGGCCGGTCATTTCTCTAGACCTTCGTACAGGACACGTAGTGCTTTTAATTAATGCGGAGGGATGGCTGAATGACTTTCTGTTAGTCATGAATGATGTTTTGATCCTAATCAATAAATCAAAATAAAAGTCTAGGTCAGACGTCAAGGCTGTGCTGAACTATCGAGTTAATTAAGCCTGAAATAAACAGAGAGAGCCGGACTTTATTTCAATCAATTAACTCATAGTGTTGCGTTTAAACTATTTCCATTCAGTGCAGGTCTTCTCTAAGGCTAGAATAGAGAACAGAGCTGCACTTAGACTTAAACTGTTTAACAAAACATAGAAAAACCGCTACACAAAGTGAAAAATACTTGCTGTATATTTTAGGAAGCGTAATGAGATACTTTTTTTCTTTTCTTTTTTAATCTATCTTCACAGATTTTTTTTTTTTTTTTTACAGTTATTTTAAAAGAGAAAAAAAGAAAAAAAAAAATCTTCTGAAGACTGCACGCTGAAAATAAAATCTGGCTCCCACGAGGTGAGAAAGCAATTTAATATGCAACAAAAACAAGCCGAAGTTTGATGCTTAATCATTTGACCTAACGATATTATACATTTTTGATGATGTACTCAAAAAAAAAAAAATGTAGAAAAAAAACCCATCTCTTTCCATTTGGCTGCAGTCTTCAGTCCTTATTGTTTTCTTCCACTGAATTAGCTTTCAAGGACTTTGAAGGACTGCTGCTTTTCTGCTCTAGTTGTTCTACCATCCCTGAACGCATTAGCTGGAGCTGCTACAGTACAGCCTGGGAGTTAATCGAGGTGACCATCCATTCCATCCCCGCCCTCACACACACACACACGCGCATTCTAACTGTGGATATTCACGGTACACGTACCGATCTGAATGAGTAGTAGCCTTTGTCAAACTCGTGAGCGCCGATGGTGACCTCAGGGATGTATCTTGGGATGCAGGTCATGCTCGCCACCCGCTGCTTATCTTCGACGCTACAGAAACAAACGGATGTAGGAGTAAATTTATGGATGCTAGATGGGAAGAAACCGTGTGCCAACACTCTGCTTATCACCACACTGGTACGGCACGACCAACAATAGAAGGTCTGTCAGAAAGGGCGGGATATACCAACACACAGATTACTACAGCGTGGAAAGCACACACTCACAGGATCCTCATGTGGTGGAACGAGACATCGTCCTGCTCCAACCACGGGCCCTTTTCAAACTTCAGATACTCAATATCCTCTGCAATCTGAGAAATACACACACATCAGTAGGAACTATACAACCAGGCCTCACAACATCGGAAGTACGAATAGAAATTGCTCTCGTCATAGTTTTACTAAATGAGAACTTGGTTCTTGATTTTGTTTTTGCTGTTACCTTCTCGATGTCATGTGCTTGGGTTGAATCGTAAGCGAGCACTTCAGCCTCCTCACTGAAATAAAAGCAGACTTTTATGTGACATTTAAACTAGCAAAAGGTTACAGTTGTCCACGGTTAGAAATTAGAGACAAGAACAATTAGTGCCGTTGGGTAGGTTTGAGTACATGCTCTAATAAATGTGTCACTGGCTGGGGGGACACATCAGATGCTGACGGGAATGAATTCTAAATACAAACCCACATCTGGATTTTTGTAAAGCTGCTTTGTGAACGTCTTAATTCCTTCAAATCTCCGTACTATTACAGTATGTAAACCTTTACACGAAAATGAAAAATGGGGGTTTTGACCAAAACAGGGATATTTGAAAAATCTGGGGTTTTGATTAATAAATAAGGATAAGACCAATATACCAATAAGGATAAGACAACAGAAAATGAGACCATAATCTAAAGATCCAAAATCGTCAAAATCTCACATGATGGGTTTTTCTCCAGGTTGCCTCACATTAAAAGAAAAGCCTACATACGGTTTAGATTACAAAACAATCCCAGTATAGACGCAAAAATAAATGTAACAGTCTTTGGAGTACCCGGAGCAAACCCACCAAGCACAGGTAGAACATTCAAACGCCATGCACTCAGAGGGGTAAATCGAACCCAAACCCTGGAGGTGCAAGGCAACCTGCTACATTTACATTTAGGCTCTTATCCAGAGCGACTTACATTTTTATCTCATTACACATCTGAGCAGTTGAGGGTTTAAGGGCCTTGCTCAAGGGCCCAACAGTGGCAACTTGGTGGTTGTGGGGTTTGAACCTGGGATCTTCCGAACCATAGTCCAATGCCTTAACCACTGAGCTACCCCTGTCCCACCCCTGTCCCCAGCTAAAAACTAAACCGCAGTGGTAAAGTGCTCGCCCTATCACCCGGAGATCGCTGGTTCGATTCCCGGGTGATGCCGTAGCCTCTCGCAGCTGAGGGTCTGGAGAGAGCCGATTGGCCCGAGCTCTCCCAGCAGGGGTGAGATGGGAGGCAAATATATTTCGCTCTCGCATCAATCACGACTCTACAGCCAATCAGGGGCGTCTGTGAGCTCACGCGAGCGGAAGGAGCGGATAGGGCTGTCCTCCGAGTGTGTTACGCCGCCCCCAACGGTGCCTGAGCGAGCAGTTTGAAAAGATCGGCTGGCGTCACGTGGTTCGGAGGAAACATGTGATAGTGGTTTGAGTGGTAGTAGTAGCCTTAATGTGGGAGTGACGGAGAAAAATTAGACACAACTAAATTAGGGAGATAATTCAGGGGAGGGAAAAAAAAAAACAAGCCCAGAAATTACAAAAGATTTCGGGACGTTCCCAGGCTGTAGTGGTTAGAATGTAGAAGATGTAACTGTAAACTGTGAAGTATAAAATATTAAATATAGAAGGGTAAAAATATGGTGTGTGGGTATGACAGCAGCAGTACGACTGAAACATGAAGTATGAAATGAAAAGTGCCTGACGGCTTTATATCAGGGAATTTGCTTCTTTTTTTTTGTACGCTTTTGTACTGGTGCACAATCGTACACCAGACCTTTTGGCAAACTTCTTTTAGAGAAAAAAAATGAGGTAGAAACTCAGTTAGAATCTCCATCATCCTGTGTGAACAGGGAAAAATTGGGCCATAAGCTCAATGTGTTCGCCACATGAGATAAATCTCCTTTGTTTGTTACCTGATCTTGGGCAGGAAGGTCTTCTTGTATGCAGTCTCGATGCTCTTAAGGTAGGAGAGGGGTACGTTTTGGAGATGAGGCTGGAGAAAAGATGCACAGAAGAGATATGGAGTTTAATACTTGCAAAACTTTCTATCAAGGCAAACTGTGATGTCACCACACAATTAAAAATTTTATCAGACTGAAAGTTATGGACATCTTTGATCTCATTCCCAGGCTGAAGTGATTAAATTCTGAGGTTTTTGCCTTAATATCAGACATTTTCTACGGCTGTATGAATTCACAAATCTAACGTGTTTTTTTAGCTCAGATCTGAGTCACTTGTGGTCATGTGGTCCTAGATCGGATACATAGCCTATACATGGTCATGTGACTTGAATGAGAATGGTACGACAGGTAGTCCATGACTTAAAAATAAGGTACATTCTGAGAGCATGTTCATAAGTCGGATTTGTTCTCATAATGGAATATTTTGCCTTCCATTAAGAAAAAAAAAGGAATTTTCTCAGATCTTAATTGAATTAATTATTAATTAGATTAGAGCTTAATTATATTAATATACTGCTGTTTAGAATAGCTATTTTTTAACATCTGTAAATAAATAAACAATACTACACAATACAGGTAGTACCCGACTCACGAACAAGTTCAGTTCCAAAAGCACTAAATCTGACAAAGTGAGTCCTATAGACCTTTGACACAAATTCACAAAGTAAAGCATAACCAATCCGCTTGACTTGTGAAATGTGACAGTGTTGTCTCTGCGCCTTTAAATCGCGAGGGGAATCCCAGATGCCATTTTGTCTCAGAGCTGTTTTCCACTGTATTGGACTGTCGATTCTGTTTTGTTGAGGATTTCCCGAAATTAGGATTATTCATCATCAAGACAACTTTACAGTACAGACATTTTCTATCATCGTGCTCCCGGACTGATTCATTGAAGCCCGGTGAGGCCGACTCATATCTCTTAGCCTCAAAGACTCCTTCCCGAAACGTTAACCAAGCATCACATCACAGGAAAGTTCTACAAAAATCTTGTCAAATCCAAATGATCATATCGCTGTGACTCACAGCTCTGACTGATATCTTCACTAAAGACAGAAGAAACTTATTAAAGGCTAAATATGGTTTATTGCATACTCTAAAAACTAGTACTATTTCTGTTCTGGCCTTTTCGTGTGTTGCTCGTACATCATACACACCTTTCCAGATGCCTTGAGCTTCTTCTGCACCTCCTCTGCAGGAGAGTCCACGTAGATGACCAGGTGAGGGGCCCAAAACTCACAGATGCTGATGTGCTTAATCTCATTGTAATGATCCACACCTGCAGGACACAGAATAAAATAAAGCACACATTTAAGTTCTACCTTAAGGATAACCTCAACTGAAAGATTTATGATAGACAATTAATAATTACTACTTTTTACAAACACACCTATCTTTCACCTTTATTTTTTTACATGCTTTATTTTCTGTAGATTCATTCACACCTTAAGCTCAGGGATCTCCACAAATACTTACACTGCTTCCTGATGTAGCCTTGGCTGAACATGGCCTCCAAAAACACCAGGTCACTGAAAGGAGACCGTTCCAGGATGACTCCCTGACCTGATGGAACAGCAGAGAACATTTTAAATCTACATATTCATCCAAAGGAAATTAATAAATGAATTTTTAAAAATGGCAGCGCAGAAAGCATTACAGAACAAACCCGTGGTGAGGAGATGCTCGACAGCGTCCGAGTACTGCAGCAGCCTCATCAGGTACATCCAGGACTGCAGACGGTATGAGTTTCCGTCGCTGGCTTTGGGGTCCAGGTAGAACTTCTCAAGGCTGCAGTTCCCATTGAAGGCTGAATCCAGGGGGACCTTTTCTTTAGTCATTTTGTCAACATAGTGAGTGTCAGGCTCAGGCATGTACAGCATCCCTAGGTAGAGAGGACGATACCCATTTTATTTACTTTTTTAAAGAAAAATATATTTAAAATGGTTCAAGGTAATGAATTCTGTCCTTTACTCGGTTTACATTTTGCTACAAATGTAGGATATAAGTCGCATAAATGCAAAATATGTTAATCAAAAATGTACTGTATATACAATATATTTTTGATTAACATATTTTCCATTTATGCGACTTATATGTTACATTCGATCGTGGAGTCAGTGTGGTGATACATTAATCAGCATCTCACAATATGTAGCTAAATAAAAAGATTCCCCCCCCCCCCATCTCTAATTTTTTTTTTTCCACCATGGGTTAAATTTTTTTTTTTAAAGCTAAACTTCCTTTTTGATGTTAGCTCTATACGCATGCTTCTGTCCTCTGATAAGAGTCACCAGCACCTACTAAACACCTGCTTTTAGGTTACAACTCGATCACAGACTTGGCATAACCACCTTGCAGCTCCACCTACCCAGCCGTTCTGCCAGTTTCTGAGCGAGTGCCCCTTTTCCAGATGCCAGGTTGCCATCTATACAGAAAATCTTGCTGTTCTCCTTAAACCTGGGCGTGGTCCTTTCGCCCAGAGCGTACGCCCACCATCCGTATCTCAGACTTCGCACTGGACATGTGTGGATCCCGGCCTTTTATTAAAAAAAAAAAAAAAAAAAAAAAAAAAAAAAAAAATATATATATATATATGCTTTGACTATTTGGGTTATTGCATCACTAGACATTAAAAATGTAATTTCACCAACAAAATGTCCAAAACTTGAATGCTCCACATACGTTCTGAACCTGCTGTAAGCTACATGGCATGACGCTCAAATTACACAAGACATCATTTCCTGTTCCTCTGAACAAATAAATGATGCATAACTCCCACTGAATCACATCTATCCATCCAATAAGAAGGGTCCTTGAATACCAAGCTGGGTAATTAGCAACTACTTACTCATTCATCTTCTATACTGCTTTATCCCAGGAGACTTAGGGCACGAGGAAGGGTACACCTTGGACAGGGTACCAATCCATCGCAGGACACACACACACACACACACACTCATTCACACACTACAGGCAAATTGGGAATGGCAATTAGCCTAATCTGCAGGTCTTTTGACTGTGGGGGGAAACCGGAGCACATGGAGGAAACCCACCAAGCATGGGGAGAACATGCAAACTCCATGCACACAGAGACGGGAATCGAACCTGGCCGTACCTGGAGGTACAAGGTGACGTTCCAAGTTCGAGTAGGCTTTTGTCATCATTTCAACCATATAAAGTTAGTACACAGTGAAACGAAACATCGTTCCTCCAGGACGAAGGTGCTACAGTACATACAACAAATTAACAAGTAATGAATATTGTACAAAAGAGCATTTACAGGTTGGTGTGTACAATTGTACAGTGCTAACCACTACATCACCGTGCCAACTTTAGCTATTCTGTCAAATAAAGTAATAGATAAGTGTTACAGGTGGCACATAATGGTTTGTATTGTTGCCTTCCACCTCCTGAATTGGGGGTTGGAATCAGGTCCTCTGAGCCTACATGGGATACGTACCTGTAAGTGGTATAGCTAATGGATGGATGGAGGTAAGCATTACAGCAAATTGTGTGTCTAAACATGATGTACATCATCTAGCTAAGTATCCCAGTGCTAACATGGATGATCTGTAGGAATCCATTCATTTATAGATTTCAGTTTTAAAAAACTAAGAAAAATGCTATTAAATAACTATTAAAGAAAAGTCCTTCGCTCCAAAATCCACATCTAATGCAGGGAAATTACTTCACCACCTTCTCCTTGTCCTAGACATTGTAGCTTATGACATATCACTTTACACATAACAAAGTGTTTTATTTAGTCATTTACGTTAACTAGGCGAGTCTACTAGTGTTCATTTCATTAGTAATATTTGAAAGTGAGAAGATTGTGTGAAATTATTAACAATGGATGAAATTCATTGTGTGCATTGTGTGCTGCTCATACTTACTGTACACGAAACAAACCAACACTATTTGCCATGACGACAGAATAAATATTGAAGCAGTGTAGAATTAGACTGCACATTTTTTTGAGATATAAGAAAAAGAAAATATGCAGACACACATGAACTGTCTGGTTACCATAGAAACCACCTGCATCTCTATCAAGACCTTGGAGAGACATCTATACACTAGTGAACACACACACACACACATTCCCTAAGAGAGTGTGTAAGGACATTTTATAATTGACAACATTCCGAATCGTCTGCGCGTGTGTGTGTGTGAGATCAGTTATGCCTGTGATTCAGCTTCCTCCATCTCCCTGTCAATCTCCACCCCTTAGATACCATATAGCTTCTTGTCTTGCTCTTGATCCTGTAGATGCTCTCTCTCTCACTCTCTCTCTCTTTCTCTTTATCTCTCTCTGTCTCTCTCTTTTCTTCTTACTCCCTCCCTCTCTTGCTCACTCGCTCTAGCTTACACACACACACACATTCTCTCTTGCTGTCTCTGTGACACACATTGGAGCTGTGGAGCTCTGCACTACACCTTACAGAAGATCTCAGTGCTGAAGGAGTGTGATGGAGCTCATCACGTTTGTTCTTCCGCTCCTCATTTTCGTTGTGGAAAGAGGAGTCACAACTCCTGTAACCTCCGACCCTGATGTGACCCCAGCAAACCTTACGGACCCGTGTGAGGGACAGCCATGTCTAAATGGAGGAGTGTGTACACCTGCAGAGGAAGAAGAGCTGAAGTACATCTGCACATGCAGCACACAGTTCGCCGGACACAACTGCCAGGTGTGTGTGTGTGTGTGTGTGTGTGTGTGTGTGTGTGTGTGTGTGTGTGTGTGTGTGTGTGTGTGTGTGTG
>JAQQZT010000036.1:3937930-3962261 GCA_030068275.1 Clarias platycephalus | reverse complement strand
AAAAAAAAAAAAAAAAAAAAAAAAAAAAAAAAAAATATATATATATATATATATATATATATATATATTGTTACAAAAATAATAACAATAAGCTTTAATAATAATAAAAATTAAAAAAAAGAATTTAGTGCAGCTTAGTGTAAAGACTAAACTTGGACTGGATGATGCAATGTTCCTAATATCAATACAGTAATAAATCATTACAATACCTCTACACTGACAATATATATTTTTTTTTATGTATTGCATTTTTCATTTATAATAATAATAAAGTTACTGGAAACAACTGTTAGAATATCTTGTAAACCTGTACACTGAGAATATTTATTAACAATTTTATTTATCTATTATTTAGTTTCAGTGTTAAAAATGTACATATATATTTTTTATGTATACCAATTCCAAAATTTATTGTAGGCATTAAAGTCTTTTTGTGAAAATGCTAAATTCTGAGAAAGACACAAATATTAATTTTCACAAAGTCTGCTGCTTCAGTGTTTTTAGATCTATTTTTTATCAGATGTTACTATGGTGTACTGAAGCGTAATTACATAAGCATTTCAGAATGTCACAGGCTTTTATTGACAATTACATTAAGTTAACAAGTAGAGTCAATATTTTCATTGTTGTCCCCTTTTTTTTTTTTTTTTTTTTTTTTTAAAGACTTCTGCAATTCACCCTGGCGTGCTGTCAATCAACCTCTGGGCCACATCCTGACTGATGGTAGTCTGTTCTTGCGAAATCAATGCTTGGAGTTTAGCAGAATTTGTGGGTTTTTGTTTGCCCACAGTCTCTTGAGGATTGACCAAGTTCTCAAGATGATTAAGATTTGGGGAGTTTCCTAGCCATGGGCCCAAACTTTGTGTCATGCCAACAGTAAAGCATCCTGAGACCATTCATGTGTGGAGACGCTTTTCAGTCAAGGGAGTGGGCTCCCTCACAATTTTTCCTAAGAACAACGCCATGAATAAAGAACGGTACAAAAACATCTTCCGAGAGAGACTTCTCACAATAATCCAGGGGCAGGTTGGTGACAAACAATGCCTTTTCCAGCATGATGGAGCAAAAGTAAGTGGTTTGGGGAACAAAACATCGATCTTTTGGGTCCATGGCCAAGAAACTCCAAACTATTATGTAAGAATGTGATGCCATCAGTCAGGATGAGGCCCAGAAGTTAATTGACAGCACGCCAGGGTGAAACGCAGAGGTCTTGGAAAAAAAAAAGGGTTAACACTGCAAATACTGACACATCTCCCTAAACTTAATGTAACTGTCATTAAAAACCTTTATATACATACTTCATTATACCAGAGTAACATCTGACAAAAAAGACCCAAAAACACTGAAGCAGCAGACTTTGTGTTTCAAAACTTTGTTTTGGTGCCACTTTTTTATTTTTATTTTAGTATGGCACTGTGTTATTATTCTATGCATTTTTGCAAATATTAAACCAGTGAACTTTTGTTGTTCCTGTTCCTTCTCTCTCTGAGTCTCTTCTGAAATCTCGCGAGATCTCCACCAGCGCGAGCGACTACAGTTAAACACTTCTACAAACACTGCTATATGGTTTAAACGCAACCGCTGCTTTTATTTCCTTTACACTCGTGTTGTTCCTGCAGCTTAGTGGAGTTTAATCACATGCTGTTAGGGTTGTGTTGCAGTACTTTGCAGCTTGCTGTGTGGTCGTCCTTGGCTTATGTCGAGGCCTGGTATTTGACTTTTAATTTTTAAATCTTACCGTCTGTGGGAGTGAGACGGTTTTAAACGCCACCGCGCTCGAGCGCACAATCAGCCGGGAAATCCGTAAAGCCATCACAAGAGTTTATAAAGAAAAACGAGAGAAAGTAGAATCCGGGTGTCCCTGAGACACCGAAGGCGACCGTCCGACCGAGGCAGCGTTACGGTCGCGCAAATTTTGCGTCATCCGTTCTGGCTTTCATAATAAAAGTCCCCCCTTTTTTTTCTTCTTTTTTTTTAAGGAGCCGTGACCTTTTTTGTCGTATTGTAGACAGACCTGATCAAGCTAATCGATAAACTCATTTTTTTTATCTTGTTTATGTTGTAATTATATTTGTAAGAAATATATATCAGCCCTAACATTAAAACCACTGACAGTTGAAATCAATAACAGTAATTGTCTGATTATGAGAGTGGCACCTGTACACAGGACAATGTCTTTTGGCACATTGACTTATGAAGGCAGTGCTTTCTGTGACTTTGCATGCAGCCTTGTGCTGCCATCTTTTGGTGTTTTACAAAACTAGTCTCAAAACTCCCATTGTATAGTAAGACATATTGATTTTAGTTTACCTTGGTTAGGTTGTAATAGGATTTGTAAGTATAATATATATGCTGCACCGATCAACCCTAACATTAAAATCATTTGAGCTCAATTACAGTGATTGTCTGATTATTACCTGTCAGGGGTGGGATATGTTAGGAAACAATTCAGTTTTTGAAGTCGATAAAGGGGACCCAGTTGTGGCTCCATGACTGCAGGCTGGTCAGAGTACCGATGGTGACCCCTGTCACCTGCTGAAAGCACCTACATGTGAGCATCAAAACTTAATCATGGAGCAATGGAAGAAGGCAGAATGACGGTATAAAGAGTATCATGTATGCCTCAATTACCTGGGCAATAGATGGCGCCAGAATGCACTATGGGAAGAAGTCATGCTTGTGAAGACACTCCCTTAATGGAAACAGTATTATTTGCTGGACAAACAAGTCTGATCCATGGACACTCCACCTCATAGGACTGAAATTTCCACAAACAGTTTTGTACCTCAGCCTCTAATAAGTGGACTCCATATTAACTTAAAAACCTCTCCTGTTTTACTGAATTTCAACCCTAACACGCAGATCACATCACCGCTTGGGTAATGCTATCTGTCTGATATCACCCAAATGAGGATGGGTTACCTGTTGAGTCTGGTTCTTCTCAAGGTTTCTTCCTCTCAGAAGAGTTTTTCCCTCAGCACCATCGTGCTCGGCTTGCCGATCAGGGAAAATCTGCTAACTATGATTCATACACGTTTCCTCACACTTTTTTTTTCAGGTAACTTAATACATTTTTATTTATTAAACTTTCAGTAAAGTTGTTATTATATTTATTAACACAACCTACAATTTTGATTTCTTCAGTATTTTGAATGTCAATGCAAACTGGATTTTTATCGACAGATTTAAATAAAATAAAATTAATACGACCTGCACCCAATTCATTTTTGATAGTACATTATTTTTTTGTATATTTTAACATCAACATAGAAGTCTCTTTCAAACTGACTCGTTAAACCTGCTGCAAGATGCCAGAAACTGATGTAATGACTTTTAGAATCTATTCTGATTGGCCAGTTGTTATTATTAGGACGTAATTAGGGTCAAACATGTGGCTGCTCTTAACATGACCTCGGACAAAAAAAGAAAAAGAAAAAAAAATGTGGAATTATCTGGAGGTCCATTTACAATTTAGGGGCAATTTACAACTAAGTGAAGGTATCACAAAAAAAATCTTTGGACATTTTATCATTCAGGAAAGAGGCACAAATTAAAATATTTCAATCATGAGAGGGACTTAGAATTAAACAATTAAAGTTGTCGACAAGTTATCTGTCAATTTGTAAGGATCAGACGTTCCACTCGCTGAATGTTCACAGGAACGACTTCCAATGGGCCTCGAGCCACTTTGCCCTGGATCGTCATTCACATTTCGGATCAGGACCCCTGGTGAAGATTCAAAATCTGATCTGCCGTCTGACATCTGGTGGACGAGTAATTGAAGACCCTCCTCATTTCATCAGTAAAAGGTTTATAGGTTGTGCAGCAGGGGGCCTGAGCATCCCACAAGACCGTTCCCATTCCCTGTTCCCATTCCACGAAATGAGCAACCTTAGTTCGCTCCATAGGGAAAAATAAGGCCTATAATTCGAAGACTAAAGAGCACAGAGACAGGAAGGAACAGCAGGTGTTGGGATCCCCATCATATGTAGGTCGGGCAGGAAGGTGAGGCTCTTGGTGCAAAGCAATAGCCATGGCCAGAGGGAGAGTGTTTGCTTATGGTGGAGTTCATGGTGTGGGTGTAGTCTGTCTGTAAAGCTGCTTACAATGATCATGCGCTATATAAATAAAACTGAATTAGATAGAAAAGTCTTGATTTGGTTTAACGCCCCTCACACTCCTCGCAAATCTGATATAGGAAATAAAAGCTCAAGTCTGTTTCGTAACCCTTATTTTAAAGAAACTATTCACCCTAACTGTACCATGACATAATACCTTAATTTGGGACAAATCTTCAGACAGAATTAAAAAATGCCAAAACACTTAAGGTGAAACTTACCTTTATATATACTGCATATAAAATGATTTCCATAATTATACTTGGAAAATACATTTCATTTGTTTGCATAAACATTTGTCAAAAGGAAACATTTGTCACAAAGGTAAAAAAAAAAAAAGTGAATAATATATATGCTGAGTTGTAAGGTGAATATACATTATACACTGTAAAATATACATATAGCATAGAAGCGTGAAACACTTTAAATGTCACTGTGTCTTGCTGATAAAACAATCTATGCCATAAAAATATTGCTATTACATTATCAATATTAATTCAAAGACATTAATGTGAATATCGAGTGTAGATATTACTGTAGTATGTTACTTAATAAAAGCATCATGCGGTAGAATCAGAGGAATATTATGGACATTTCTCCTCTGGTTACTCGGTTTACTCTGGCATTACACGTAGAGTTAATATCATAAGATACTGTTTAGAAGTGGAAAATATGCTTTGCAAAAGGAATATCCTTTAAAAGAAACCAAGAAAGCGAGCTAGACAATGAGAACAACCTGTCAAATCACAAGCTAACATCAGTCCACTCAATATCAAACAACGACTCGATTAATTAACAATTAACAATGGCTCCAATTTGGACCGAAATTATTTCTAATATGGACAATGCTTAATATTGAACAATATCAATCGGCTATAGATAACGGTGGGCTATTCTTTAGGCATGAGTACAGTTCGTTGTGATGTCTGTCTCAATGTCGGTACAAAGGAGCTTGGGAAGTTTTACTCGAGAACCCTCATGTCCGCAAACATCAGCTGCCTTTGCTGTCCAATGAAAAGGTGAGGACAAAAAATAGTGATGTCTTCATTGTGATGATCAGTGGTCTGTAAGAGAGGAGCACATGATTAAATTCATTCTATATCAAATGATCCTAAAGGGCATACCTCTATAGCTGAGAAAACAAAGAAGTCTATAGTGGTCTACGTAGATTATTATTTTTTTCTTACTATTCTACACTTTTCATATTTTTCCAGGCATAACACATGGGGAAGGCAAACTACGTTAATGGTTAATCATTCGTCGATTGCTTGGTGTTAAGAGTACAACAGATAAAAATGTTTATAAATTAACTCATAATTTATAGTTTTGCGTAATAGTTCGCTGTAGCTCACATATCTATTCACTAGAACCACAAGGGGGCGCACTTGCAGTTCAGGCAACGTCAAGGGCAGACCTCAAAACTAGGAGCTGGTTCCAAAAGTGAGTCAATCCCCATAAAGCCCCATGTTAAAATGTCCAGTTAAAACAGTTTTGTCATGACAATTGTACAGGGATAAATATTAATGTAACTTATCATTGAAAATTATATTATGCAAGAAAATTATACATAATTAGGGGCATGGCCAATTTAATTGACAGCTACTGTACATTGCAGGTGTCAGACTGCTAGGTGTCTGCTAACCCTGACCCTAACCCTGGAAACCCAGATAGAACAGTGTGTGATTGCTTTTATTTACTTTCCAATCTTGATTTGGATTCATGCAAAAAAAAAAAAAAAAAAAAGATTTCTAAAGATATCTAAAACCTTACTAGCTTATTATGATTTTTTTTTTTTTTTTGGAGAATATGTCACACTTTGGCAGAGAAGTTAGTGAATAGTTTACATGCCGTAATCATATTAACATGAGCCTGATTAATTCCATTTCTAATCAGATACCAGCTGCCTGTAATAATCCTGCCCTGTAATTGGGAACTCTAATAGTTCTCATTACTATAAACATATTAACCCATGCTCCGCTGCAAAGCTATTTACAAAAAGTCTTTTAAATTTGGACAATAATTTGACCTCTCATATGAGGACATGATAAACAGCAGACACTCCAATGTGGAAAGAAACCCAGCTAGAATTGTTCGGGTTACTGTCCTAGGTTTAACTTGCTTGCTCGTGATGAAGTACCTACCTTTTATCGCCTAAATGTGTCCATTGCAGCCAATGTAAGTCTGGAAGACACTGTGACTGTCCAGAGTAGCAATGCCAGGTGTAAGCTGGCACGACGGAGGACTGATGCAGGTATCCTCCTGTGGAATCGAAGACGTGCCCTCCAGCGGCTCGCTGGATGTCCACTGAAAGTAACAGGATCCTTGTGGTGGACTCTGGTTGATGGGTAGTGTACTCTTGCCACATGACGAGATGGTCACGGCATGTGCTTGACGATGCTGCTGATCCATGTTTGTACTGAGTGGAGACTGGTTCTTAAACATGCAACTGCTGAGCGGTGAACACTCGTTAGAAGCCATACCATTCTGTGGTGACTGGTACACTTTGTTGATGAAGTTGATTTGTTTATCACTGCAGCTCTGAGAGCTGTCTGGCAGAAGATCAGCTGGAGGGAATCCTGACGTCTCCAAAGTCTGGTAACAGCCCTCGGATGCAAGTCTATTGTTGACCAGGCTGGCACAGGGCTGCTCCGGTAATGCAGATTGCCAAGCTTGGATCTTGTTTGGCTGAGGGAATTTTGAGAGATTTTGGCAGTTTCTGTATGGACACAAGGAGGGACTATGGTCCCCTGTACATGTATTGTTCCAAGGATTTGTAGTTGTTTGGCTCTGCTTGTGAATATAATTTGGTGAATGATTTATTTGTGGATCTTTAACTTGATTAGCAGAGTAGGATGCAAACTGGCAGTAGGATTCTGTACTTTCCAGCTTGGACGTTCTGCCATTCTCAGTGGGTTTTGATGGCCCAAAACCATTACAGGGGGCAATGTTGAACATGCTTTCTGTCCCTGTGAAGCCCAGAGGCATCTTGGTCTGGGAGACTTTGCTACCACTTGTGAACTGACCAGTCTGGCCTAGGTGGGAGTTATTCAGGTGATTCTGAGAAGATCTTTCTGCACACCATGAAATGCTTGCATCTGTACTTAGCATTCTGTTCATTTGTTGCCCAGTAACATCGATAGAGTTCAGTATTCTATCAGTCTTCAAATCATTTTTGTCTGCTCCTGTGTTGGCGAAGTTGTGTGTGAAGTCAAAACCAGAATGGACAGCGTTTGCGGAATGTCCTCCAAATGGATCGGTTTTCATGTTGTTTATTGGCAATGGACAACTCTCCTTGTATAACGCGTCCTCCACGTAGAAGAATATGTCATTGGCGAGAATTTCATCAAGGCTAAGAGGTTTCTCGTTGCCATTAGTGTCTTTCGTCATCCTCAAAATGGCACTTTCCCACTCTTTCAGATCGGCCGTGTCCACCTCCATTTGCTGAAGTGCTGTGCACAGATCACCGTCATGAGCCAACTGCTCCAAGGCGTCAATCATGGACACGACAGTGTCCTCCTCGTTTGAGATTTCATCTCCCGCGACATGACTGGGCACGTTGAAAAGAGCCCAGCTATCCAAAAAGGCATCATCTGCTGAGAATTGAGGCTTGGTCTCCTGAAGATAGATCGACTTGTCTTGTTTTTGCATAGAATCAAGGATCGAGCTCGGGACACATGTCTTCTGGTTCGCTCCGTTTGTGTCCGTGGGATTCGGCATGTCGGGTGCAGGACTGGTCTCGTAGAGCACTGCTTCTCCTGTGGTGAAGTTGAAGGGAAGCTGCATTCTCCTCTGGCGCAAGTGCTCTTCTCCTTCCGCATTTCTGAGGGGAAATAGAAAACGAGATCTTCATTCCTTTCTACTTTGAACCCTTTTACATATGTGCTCTGTAAGTTCCTTTTGGAGTTTAATGAATTCATACACACATAAGGGCACGCTGACGAGCAATAATGAAGTCAGGGCGTCCTCCTTTGTAGACAAGCCTGGCATTTGCCTGGACCCAAACCCATCCTCCATTCTTGGTTAAAAGTCGGAAAACGGTCATACCACTCTCCCCAGTCTTTATCACTAGCATGGGACAAAACAAATTACTCAGGTGCACTAACTTTGACAACAGATATAGGTGATTCCCAGACAAGTTGGAAATTTCAACACAAAAATGTTTCGGATATACGTACTTCTGATGTGATTGTCTGCGCAGTACATCATATCCGCCGCATGAATGAATTGATAACCGGAGCCTCTCATGCATAGCTCAATTTCTGAGTAACCCAACACAATTTTGCCCCTAAATAAATAATAATAAAAAGAAGTTGGCTTAGGATTCCAACATGGATTAAGACTTGTGTGACAAAACCGAAGAAGAAAAAAGCTTATGGAGTTTACCTGGAGTCAATACCCATCGGCGTAAAGTCCAGCTTGTGCTTGGTCTGAAATAACAGCGTTTTAGTACGGATCTCGAGGATGGCCGATGGCTGAACAGGAGTTGCAATGGCAAAAAGAGAAAGCTGAGGCTGGACTACAGAACCATCCTCATGCTTCCTATTCTGCCCGAGCAGGAACTTCAACCTTCCTTGAAAGCTCAGTTTCTAAAAAGAACAAGACGAACATTGAACATAACTGACTATAACCCATATTCAGTGAACACACATTGTCTTGTCTTGGTCAAATGATTTTTACCAGAAACCCAGACGAGTTGTCCAAGAGGCATCGGAAGCGACATACAAAGCTCCTCTCGAGGAAAGATGAGTTTTCCGGAGGGATGTGCTGTGGGTCGTAGGTCACAATGTTCTTTGTGATGTCACTGCTGTTCTGCGTACCTGAGTAGGTGAAACAGTAAGAGTACAAACAGTGATGACTTGATAAACAGCGATAAACATCCTGGTGATAAAACAGGTTCCGTACATTTTGTGCACTTATGTTGCCTGGGACTTTTGCCAAAAACAATAAATAAATAAGCATGCAACCCAATGGTTTTTCCCCCCACAAATTTCCTGGTGTAAGACCAGTATACAGTAACACATGTTCTATCTCCAAACCCTTTGTTCTATCAGCAGTCCAATTATCTCAAATTAAACCACAACATATACGTACATCCATTGTCAGCTGACTTCTTGTCAACTGAGAGCAGAAAACTCTAAAGCAGAACATTTCTTATTACAGTAAATGTTTTACATATAGTATACTTAGTTAGTTTAGTAAAAAGGTACGTGCACAAAACAGGTTCAGGCTTGATCTGCTGTACACACCAGTCCTACAATGTGTAAACATTCTGTCATGATTACAAATCATCGCGTATTCCAGGAAACGCCACTAACATGGAAAATTACAGATATTATCTACCTATATGCAATGTGCTTAATAAACTTCTTATCATAATCTTCCGCTGTAACTGAGACTGGCGGTCTACTAACATCGATTGAAAGGTGTCTAAAGATTTGTGCTAATTAATAGTGAAAAACTGACTTTGACAATGGTTTTGAGCTTCTAAACCAAATAGAAAACTTTTGGATGATGGTGAAGATCGCGGTAGCAGCCAAGGAACTGTCTTGTGTGCATGATCTTCAGGAGGCAATCAAGCAGGCATGGACTGAGCGAGTGGCACCGGTGTGCTGCAGACAGCTTTCTGATTCTCTGCCCAGCCGAATCCAGCAGGTTTTGAGGAATAAAGGACTTCATAATTAATATTTATTAATGTATGAATCAAAATGTTGTTGAGCAATTTTCCTGCGTAACATATATTTTTTGATTGTCATTATTTAAAACAAATTGAGAATGTTGTTAAAACAACAAATTTCACTTTTGTCTCAATACCTTTGGCCATTACTGTATATGATAATAAGCTCCTCAAAAAATAATGACTTTAATAACGCTGATTTAAAGAAAACCCAAAAGTGTAGACCTTACTAAGGTACACATCTAGATCGCACCTCGTTAGAGTTTTGCTATCCGGAGTGTCTCGAAAGTGCATCTCCCCACAGTAAAAAAAAAAAAAAATACTAATAACACAGCATATTAAATGCTAATGAACACATTAGACACATTCTGTCTGCTTTGCGACAATGAGCATTGTTTAAAAGCGCTATACAAATAAAATTGAATATTCAAATAGTAAACAAAAACCTGATACAAATAATTAAACGATAAAAAGTTGAGTGAAGTTCGACTAACCATCAACTTCCGCGTCACTCAGCTTTGGGTTGAGGGCAAAATGAAGTTGCCTTCGGAACAAGTCTCTGTCATCTATATGGATGAACTCAAACACACTCTGGTAGACCACATCAGACTGCAAAATAAGTGAACAAGAAAAAAAAAAGAAGAAAAAAAAAAGTTGTATGAATAATGAAATTGGCGATCCAAGCAGTTCGTGCATTCTGAAACAGATGGAAAACAGTTTCTATGTTGTGTGTGATACTGTTTACAACTTGGATAGGTTTTGCAGAACACATTAGTGGTCCTGAAACCACTAGCCATTACAAAGTCATGGAGCTGAGATTTATTATGAAAATAATCCAGAAAGCTACAGGGCAGAAATTGTGAATCATTTGAATAATAGACCGTCAAACAGTAGTCCTGATTCCAGACATTTTTACTGCGAAGCTGTCAACAGTAAACCCTACGCTTTCATGCTTGTTTTTTCCCACGCAGAGAAATTATTCACTGCAAATTCAATTCAGGGGCGGTCTCACATCGCAGTGCCAGCACTAGTATCACTAGTATCAGGTCTTCATTTCAGCACAATTCAACCTTCCTTAGGCTTAAAACCTCAACCTCCATTCCTTAATGTATGTGTATTTTTGCCTAACCAATTATTGAATTATTATTTCCATCTCACCTGATGGAAGCCAAGGTAGTCCTGGATGGTTGGTGATGCATAGAACACATAACCCTCTGCAGTGACCACCAGTACAAAACCATTAAGTGCCTGAGAAAACAAATGAATGCACAGAGATGAAATGCCAGACATTATAGAATAGTTGTACATCACATTCGTTTCATGTGACTATAAAACTGTAATAATGTAAAAAATTTAATAGTATTATATAGACAAAAAGTGCATGTTTATAATCAAAGATTTATACAATTAAATTATTAAACAGGTAATAAGTCCGTCCAAGATTATAAAGTAACCAGAGCAACATGCTGGTGAATCGGTTGTAGCGTTACAACTAACACAAAGTAAAGCAACGTGAAAGAGAAATGAACACATGCTTTGTTTGACGTTGCTAAGCGTGACTGGTCTTTCAAACTGTCAAACTGTCTTGTCATAACTTTTGCAATCAATGGCCTGGAGTCACCTTCATCCGCGTAAATAACTCTGTAAAGCTTACTGAATTAAGAAACATAAACTACGGTACAACAGCCATTAAAGGAGGCGTCTGCAGTGTAAAGTACACAGTATTACTCATTAATTAATCACTCCAAGAATAAAGATCCAGCCAATCACCTGAAGGAGAAGGTCCCCTTCGGAGAAGCCCGTGGCATCTGGCTTGTTTCCGTCTGAACCCGTCCCTGTGTAAAACTCCAGGTTGTTTTTCTTCATGGTGGCTGTAATTGAAAAGAGTGACATGAAATCACGGTCATGCAAATGATCAAACAGTATACTGTACAAGGACGCTCGTTACATTACACTCACTCCCAGGAACACTTAAGGATGTTCACCATAAGACGCACACATATCCACACACACTACGAGTCAAAACTTTACACACATCTCTTCTAATCCCATGGTCGTTCCTGGATTTAATTTCTTTCTACACTGTAGGCGTCCAAAATATTGCAATAATCTCCATTTGAACAGTTGATATTGAGATGTATATCTGCTACTTCTGCTCTGTAAATCCTTCATAACGCCTCTAATCTGAGGTGCTGGTTGTTAATTGGTGATTTCTGAGGCTGGTGACTCTAAATGAACTTTGCAGCCGAGCTACGTTTTGGTCTCGCTTTCCTGGGAAGGTCTTCATGAGAGACAGTTTCATCATGGAGCTTAATGGGTTTTGCACACACACTTGACACAATGCGGTTCTTGCAAGAACTATTTCAGAAAGGCTGACCTCATTGTCTTAAAATAATTACTGTGTTTTGTTGTTGTTGTTGTTATGTAATCGCCTAATGCCATGTTATTTCAAAGTTTTGAAATTTCCATTATCTTTTTAGAATGTAGAAAAATAAACCCAAACTTGTGTCCAAACTTTTGATTGGTACTATATATATATACATACAGTATATACAGTATGTTTAAAAGTTAGTACCCGCCTCTTAATTCTGTGTAAAATAATAATAAAAATCACCCGATCAAATAAAACCTCAGACAAATAAGACCGTATACCTTTTTCACCATGACATTATTTATTTAAACAGAAAAAAAAAAAAAGTTGGCAAAAACTCCATTATTAATAGCATGCAGATGCACAGCGATAACTGGATGACTTTTCTGTCTCCAGTGAATGTTTACATGCTCTTCTGTTTTTCGCTTGTGTTGTTGGTAAATGTTACGACTCTATATAGCTTCATGTCGCACAACCAGTAGTTGCAGCTCCCTATAGAGTTGATTGATTTCCTGTTTCTCACAATACAGCACAAAATACATGAATGAACAAAACTCTTTGCCTTCATTTGAACAGACAGCGCCCATGTGACTTTTTTTAAATCTATTGTATCTTCATAATTTTTAAACATGTCATCACCAGCATGACACATTTTGCTTAAAGCACATTTCATTGAGTCATTGATACAGCTGTAAATTTCATTGGAAGACAGCACATCTGGAACACCTCTGGAAATCTGTAGCATAAAATGAGCAAGATGTGAACACTGGTTTAAAATCTTTTATTTATTTATTTTTATTTATTTATCTGATCATTTTGATTCATGCATATATTCTCCAACATTTTATATACATTTTTTTGTTTTCTTTTTGATTCTGTGAAGCTGCTTTGCGACACTGACCATTGTTGAAAGCGCTATACAAATAACATTGAATAGATTCGAACTGAAAGGATTATTATTTTATTTCATCTCAAGTACCTGACAGATACACCATCTATCAAAAGAGTCTTTAGTTGTTGCTGTAATTTCTCAGAAGTAAATTAGATTTAATTAAACACCAAGTTTAGGAGTTTCTTGTTTGATTAGTAATCCTTAAATAATTATTTACTTAATAGTCTGACTATAATGTCAGACTATTATGATTTCAGAATGTCAGATACTCATACCAAATACTCTTAATAAATACCCACATACAGTACTGATGATCGTTTTGACAATCTTACATACATACAGAAATAAAGAAGAAAGAAGTAGATGCACAGGTTTTATTCATTGTTAATCCATAATTCAAAAATATATCTAACAGAACGCAATTTTTTCATTGAATAACACTCAGACATTGTCACAAAAAAAAAAACCTACTAAGATGCAAAAAAGTGAGAAAAAAGACAGTGTTGATGCGTTAACTATGGAATATTTAGTATGAGGATGTTATGAATATTTATAATTAGCAGGAAGTGCAAATCTACAGTATAAACTCCATGGAAGATTAACCACTTGCTACTTCTTACTGCTATCAGTACACCTTTCAAGATTATTATTATTATTATGTACATCTTAACACTATGACCTCTGGTCAAAAAACAATGTACGAGGGGTGTTCAAGTCAAACCGGAACTTTTGATAGTGCAGAATAACAGAACACACCTATGAGACTAAAAACGTCCTTTATTTCTCTATATAACCCCCTGCTAGACTTATGCACTCATCCCAGTGACTCATTTGACTCATAGATACCATCAAGGATGTTCACTGGAACAACCACAGCGTGCTCAAGAGCCACCACGGCCAGAATCGTCATTCACAAAAGTCTTCTGTAAATATGTGTTATGCTTTCCTTCAAGAGAAATTTAGCACGATTGTAGATAGCTGATGAATAATGTGTCAAGGTTTTCTAAGATCACTCCAAAAGGAAGATATTGGTAGACACCCAGTTCCCGTTTCTGTGATGGTTAAATCATCTGAAAGTTTCCGGGTTCGGTTGCAACACACAACTTATCGATATGTCTTGAAGACATTCAAGAGCCTGAATAACAACCTACTTGATTTCCTGTCACTTTAAAAAGCAATCAAATCAAGAAACTGTAATGCTAAATGATACAAAATGATTGTGATATATTTGTTTTGCTGATTTACAAACTTCTCCAAAAAAAAACACAAAAAGCATTCCCATCTTGGCCCCATCATCCAGCATGTTCTTCATCTTAAACTAAGCTTTTGTTTCATGTCAAAGGAACCATGCGCCGGCTCAGACAGCAAAGGCACGTTCAGACTTGTAAGAGTTGCTCTGGGAGATTGAATAAGTACAAAGACGAAGACAGAAAGAAAGAGAAAAAAAAAACCCTTGTGTAGGATTTACCAAACTAACCCGCTGTTGTTGAAACAAGCACTATAAAAACGTGGCCCTGCTTTAAATTGCACGAGAAGTGAGTCGATAATAAGATGTGTCTATATTCGGTAGTTAAATAAGGGTGAAGGGAAACAGAAGGGAACACAGAGATCAAGTTTAAAAAAAAAAAAAAAAAAGCTATTTAAAAACAAAGCAATGGGGGAAAAATGATGTGTTGGATTCTGCTTTTTGAAGTAAAAAATATGGCTTGTGTGTGTGTGTGGACAATAAATGAGACAATGGAGAGCTAATGGGTAGCAGCCAAACAGTTGCGTGACTAGAGTAGACGGCCGGAGCAGGGAGAGGCCACATCCTGGCTTTTTCCTGCGGCAGCTGTTCAGATAAGCAAGCATTCTTGTCAGTGGTGCTTACAGAGGCCCAAGGGACCCTTGCAGGAGAGATGTGACTGTGCTGATTGCAGTAAACACTAAGTCTCCCTGCATTTAACCTCACACTCATGGCTGCAAAGAACTCAGTCCAAAAGCTGGTCTGCAAAATTAAGATTTCTCCCAAATCTGGCCTGGTGCACATTTCTTTTCTTCACACAATGCTCTGGGTAAATTTGCTTGCATAGAAAATGGGAACACGAAGAACCATTCTGCCTGATGCAAAATTATAAACGTATGTATTCTCAGCAAAGCCAACCAACATTCACCAAAAAGTATGAAACTGTTTAAATAGAGTTAGAAATAATGTAAAATTAAAAGAATAAACAGCAAAACCTGTCAACAGCCTCAATTCAAGGATTATTAAGACTAAAGGATTACCATTTATTCCCCGTTAAGGACAGTTTAGAGTTATCAAGTCTTCCATAAATTGGTTATGAATTAGGAATTGTGAAGGTCATCGTACTGCACATACTGTATATTCACCTCAATTTTGATTTAAGGCAGACTTGAACAAACCCCAACTATGCCTTCTAGGTTATCCAGACTGGTGTGCTTGTATCATGAAATTAGCTTCGGATGTTTAAACCTCAAAGATTAAAACTCACCAGGATCTGACTACAATGCAGCAATATTTGCAATCTGTGAATATTGGGATGAAAATAGTCTTGTGTGTTGTATGTTGTCTGTGATGTACGGTGGCCGGGGGATTTACTTTTACTTTTTCTTAAGGTAAAGTGCAGGTTAATTTGTTCTATTTTAACTTCATATTTTTATATTAATTATTTTTATGTATTAATTTTTTTGGGCTGTGGAACGAATAATTAGAATTTCCTTTATTTCTTATGGGACAATTTGCTTTGGTTTACGGGTGTTTTGGAATACGAGCCCCTTACCGGAACGAATTATGCTCTTAATCCAAGGTTCCACCGTACAAGAATACTGCAGCCTGACGGACATTTAAATACAATACTTTTTCCGTTAGATTTTTATTCGCAAACGATACCTACACAGTTTGACTAAATGCGTCACTGTGTTTTCTCTTTTGGTGTTTTGGATATGTCATTGGATATATTTCTGGATATGTAATTGTGTTTTCTGATTTGTTAATGTATATTGTTTTCGGTTTTGATACTTATTTTGTTCGTTTTTTTGTTTGTTTGTTTTTGAATTTGTTATTTTTTTTTCTTTTTTTGTTTGTTTGTTTGTGAATTTGTTATTTTGTTTTGGGTTTTGTTGTTTTGTTTTGTTTTGCACTTCTCGGCCACCGTTGTGGTGTGCAGGTTGTAAACTGTACTTTATATATATATCTTGATGTGACCAAACAACTTGAAAAGTAAACTAGTAAACATATACAGTGAATGAAATTGCTCTGATTCTGATACTTACTGTATACTTGTACTGTATCAGTCCTACACTGAACTCGTATACTCATAATTGTAATAAATGCTCTGGTACCGATATATGATACCTGCTCTGGTACGCTGTGCCAGACTGTGGACTAAGCACTATGAATTAATTGACTACAGTGTCGTTCTGAGGAGTTTACTGCTTGGCACGCACCACAGCAACTGACTACGCAGCAAATGCCAGCTATGCAAGAAAAAGTGAAAATAGCCGGTATGTTGTTGTTGATGATCGATCACTACTGTATGTGTCATTCACAACCAGGAACTCTTTTTCTTGTTTCCATGTAGCTAGCAATTGTACTTCACTTAACCAGCTAATGTTATATAGAATAAGACTACAAGCTTGTGTGCATTTCATGACTGCTGTGTAACCAGTGGAAACACGCATGAGGCTGAATAAAAAGTTTGCATCAGTATTGATAATATCGGTAAATATCAGCGAGCACTACAAAACATGCACTGTTTGGGAAAAACTGGTATCAATGTATTCCTAGCTACAACCGTTCTACTGTCACATTCCCACTCAGTGCAGTACGTAAATATACGGGATAAATAATATGGGATTAGAAACATGACTGAGGGGAAAATTGCTTGCTGAGAAAATGGACTGAATCTGTTGGTAAATTGGACGATCTAGAACTAATTAACGTCGTAAATAAGCTGAAGTAAACAATTTTACTTAAATTTTTTTAATGGTCTCATACAATGTTTCTTGCAACCTGTGTGAAGACCGTGTGTAGACAGTGGACGGCTGAGTTGCAGTCTCGTACTCAGAAGCCCTGCCTACAGGCACCTTACTGGAAAAGGTATGTGGTCATCCTCTTGGACCTGTTTACTGTAGAAACAGTGCAGACTCGCTAGATAGAAGTCTGGCTTACAGTGTGAGTGATGTCGGAATGGGAGGTCAGGGTGAGATCTAGGATGTTTATTCTGTACAATGCAAAGTTCCCATGTAAACATGAAAACCAGGAACAATAAACACTGAGCAGTGATGGAGAAGCTGTACCATGCTTCTCGGGTCATTTTCTGTCCTCGACTTGTCTTTGTTACTGCTTCACTATTGATGAATACTTACAGGATTCTGCAATATGTATATTGGGTTTCGTCATGCTTGTCTGTACAGTATAAGGAAGTAAATACGGTGACTCCAAATAAGCGTTAGGAAATACATTTATTATGATCCGTTAACACTAGTGAAACATGAAAATCCTGCCTTTAGCACCTATAGGAGGAAACCCGGATCTTACGGCCATGGAGCGAATCGAGACTAGACCAAGCTCGACTTGTGTTGTCCAGTCTGTGCAAGCTATAAGATGAACATCAGATAATGACTTGGCAAAAAGGAGTTTGTGTTTAATTCAAAGTGTGTGCCATTAAAATCCACTTATCTAATGTAAGTGGATACAGTGTGTATAAAAGTTAAAGCTGATTCAACATGTTCTTTGAGACTTTGTGGATATGGGCCATAATAAACCATATTTTTTGACTACTGGTCCTGTTTCTGGATATGTCGTTGTGTCTTCCGATTTGTTACTGTATATTGTTTTCAGTTTTTATATTTTGTTTTCTTTTTTTTTTGTTTGTTTTGTAATTTGTTATATTGTTTTCGAATTTGTTATTTTGTTGTATTGTTTTCGGTTTTGTTATTTTGTTTTCTTTTTTTGTTTGTTTTTTAATTTGTTAATTTGTTTTCTTTTTTTTTTTTTTTTTTGGTTATATTCTTTTCGGTTTTGTTATTTTGTTTGGTTTTGCACTTCTCGGCCACCGTAGTGGCGTGCAGGTTGTAAACTGTGTTTATATATATATATTTTTTTTTTAATCTACTCTGGTACACCGTGTACTATGCACTATAAATTCATTGACTACAGTGTCGTTCTACAATACTATTGCTTAGCTCACGGCTCGTACTCACTAGCATGAGCTTAGCACGGTCTTAATCACAATCAAAAGTCCTCCGAATAGACAAAGAGATTAAAACTCCTCCAATCGGTTTTAAAACACAGAAACTTTCTAAGCGAGCGCACAATTTAGAGGCTCGTGTTAAATTTCTCGCGTTCACTTTCTGTGCATCTGTCATCACTTTTATCACAACAATAAAAGATCTATTCATCAGTCCTTTACTCTATTCAACTCATTTTATGCCCATAAACAGGAACAAACCAGACCGCATTCCACAGGTAATTTCCCCAGAAAGAACTGCTCGTTCTCACTGTTTTTCTAAAGTCAAATCTGTTCCAAAAAAATCTAACTGCGTAAATAAGCTCCATCGGGTGGGATATTTCCACATTTCGAACGTACAGATTGACAGTACAAGCCCGAACCCTTCATGTATTTGCACCGAGCTCAGATCCGAACAAGCCCTCATGTGTGCTCGCTTATCTGGTTTCACTAGAGGCCCATCTTTCCCCACTGAGGATTTTGCTCGTCTGATCTTTATCGTTTTCCAAGATAATAATCAAAAGGCTTGAGAGAAGGAACCGATGTGCTGGCGTCATTACGATTTAAAACAAAGATGGACAACCCAATGTACGTCTAAATTTAGACGCTAGGATCTGATAAATCCGGAGTTTGCATGGGGGTGGAAGGTTGTTTTGATAGGTGCACATTTGCTAAAAATTAAAGGGCTTTTTGTTGCCTTGATTGAACGCTGCGTCTCTGTGAAATGTGAATAAAGAGTGTGAGGCCTAGAGAAGGTACAAAAGCCCCAAACTACCCCAAAGGTTAGGTATATTATAACGATAAAGTTATTATAAATTATCATATGTTAGAGGAAACTCTTCCCTCCAAGGAAACACTAAAGCTCTTAACTTAATACTTCAAAGATCTGTTTCTAGTCCAATCTCAAGGTGTAATCTCTACCCTCCTTAACAAGAGGTGTTTTTTCTTTTTTCTTTTTTTTAACACAGATCCACTTTGCGTGCTAAGCATTTCCTCGATTGCTCAATGAGGAAAATATTTGTTTTGGAATGTCATTGTGTCATTGTGAAACCGAATGAAAAGTTGCAAGACTTTTTCAGCGTCTTTGAGCTCCGTCCAATTGCGGCTCTGGATGGATCTCAGCCAAACCCGTTTTTCTTTGTACGTTTTTCGAAAACACAAAATCGTGCGTATTTAAACACAGCGAGAGGAATAGCAAGACAATGTGCAGAAACATAATGAATCACATTCTACTGTGTACAAAGGCGTGCAAGGAATCAGGCCTGGAATCACAATGCGGCAACCTGATCCCGGACAGTTTACACAAATGCCAGCCGTTTAGGTATTATTCATTTAAATGCCTGTACCTCTACGCAAACACAATCGGCCGTCTTTGAAACCACTCGCTCGATCATTTGCAGTGGAGGCCTGTTAAAGTTTGCATGAGAAAGTATGATACTGAGTTTAGGGAAAAGTTGTTGAGAAACGTTTAGATGTTGTTCTTCTGGAAGTTTCCTTGGGATGTGTACGGACCTGAAAACATTCAGTGAGTCAAGCTATCGTGTTTCTGCTGTCTGATGACTATCTTTCATGTACTGAACAGTACATTCTAATAAAAATCTGCCTCTTAGGACTTCTTTTCACTTTGTCAATAAGCATTAATAAGCCTGCTTCTGAAGCAATTGACAAACACCACTGTTACAGAATGTGGCCATGTGAACATTCTCAACATGACAACTGGAATGGACTTCCCATAACACCTTGTTACATGCTTGGTACATTAGGTATTATCATCATAAGTGCTCAGAAAAGGATTTATGGGCCGGTTTATGATTAAAAACCTCTGACACCAGCGAGGCGTTCTCCAAAAATGTTTACAGTGTTTCTGACAATTATGAAAAAAAAATGATAATAATAATAATGTCGACACACAGATTAAGTGTGTTAATGGGTGTAGCTTCCTAAAATATGAATGAAGGGAATTCACTCTCATATAGCTCGGAGCAATGTATAGCTCAAATACACTTCCTGCGCTGCTGTTGGCTGTCTGAGAGTTCCGCGTAGAGGGCCGCACAAAAACACAAAACTGCACTGACTGGCATGAAACCGGCTTGAAGGCCTGCTCATGTTAAGCGAGAGGTTCATTGGAGGTTAATTTGCTGTACACAGGAAGCTTCGTGCAAAGCAAGGATTAAGTCGAAGAGTATCTAGAAGTGTCATAGACACAGGGAGGAGTCAAGGCATCAGGAATGTCACCATTTCAGGTACCGACTTCCAAGCACTGCAAGGAAAAACAAAGCAGCATAGCTCTTACCTAAACCATTTACATGCTTCTGAGAAAGTACAGCCTATTATTATAATTCAAAGTTCCCTACTTCCTAATATGCATCGTTTCAGGCTTGTTCAGTTCATGCATTACAGACGCCCGGCCATGAAAGAGATCGGTCCATGCAACAAATTAAACATTTTTCTTTTCTGACGAAAGAGAAGGCCCAATAAGGTGTGGTTAAGATGTGTGTAGTTACGCTCAAGACGAGAAAAAACAACCCAAGCTTTTGATATATTTTTTTTCAGGAGTGCTGCATGACTAAATGAAGCCAAACAACTGACTCAATGGCATTTTGTATGACTAATCGCTTTGAAGCGAGATAAAAGACACTCATGTATGTTCATTTGACTGGCACCGTCATTTCAGTAAGCCACATGTTTCTCCTTTGTTCACTACAAGTTTGGAGTCGATTTATTCTTATACCAGCCAAACAGCTTTTTATCATAATCTATCCAGTGGCAGTGTAGCCCTGCGTTTTGGATATATGGATGGATTTGCTGCTGCTGCTGCTGTAACGTCCCATATACAGAAATCCACAAAACGAAATCCAGAAAAATGTCGAAATGTCTAGACGTTTAGTCATTGTTTCAGGTCATACATGGCATTTGTCTCATAGCAGATGGTCATTTCAGATATGAACCTGCCTGATCTTTAACAGTAGAGGAGCCACCAGTACAAGGCGCGAGGATGTACTCTTGGCTTGTTAAATCAGATACGGCACACGCTAATCATTCCTGTGCACAGGATATTCATCTTGATGGCTTCCGTTTTTTTTTTTTTTTTTATATTCCTAGGCGACCTCATGATAACATCTGTAGATTCTGCTTGAAATAACATTCTAATAGAAAGAAAAAAAAGCTTTCTACAGGGTTCTTCGGACAGTCCGAAGCTCTGCTTTGAATTGTTTCTGGAGACGAAGCAGTATTTTTAAATGTGCGCTCAGTTTGGGTGTATTTTAAACTATGACAGCATAGTGGAGGATGTCCAGCATTCTTAAAAAAAAAAATCCCAGAATGCACAGTAACTGATTAGTATCCAATGGAAAAATTGAAGAACCCTAGATGTCGACTATTACCATGAAATGTTTCGAAACTTTAAAACGCATCTGGACCCAATTACAGTGATGACCTGAGTTTGAGAGTGTTTCAAAAAAATATTTCCTCCTTTCTTTAGATTAGGTTACCGACTTGACTGAATGACCCTAAAGCATTCCTCACACTAACCTTAGATAAACCTTAGATCTGTGCTTGATTAAAAAAAACACACTGGTGCTGTTTACTTTTTATTCAAATAAAACCTCAAACTAACCATTGAAGAAGCTTTTCATCTTCAGGTAGCCGACACTCAGGCGCAGGACGGAGAGTTTGTCCAAGCGAGTGCACACATTCTCAGGGAAGGGCAGCATGTTGGTCAGCCTGTCCAGTTCGCCGTTCAAGCGATCCCTGTGCCTCTTCGATGGATTGGTCTTGGTGCCATCATTAACAGGCTTCCTGTAGGAAGAAAATGGAAGCACATTGAAGGAATGGTTTGAAACTAGAGAAGCTTGAGCAACATCTCTGGGGACAAATAACACAATTGAAGAATAAAAAATAAAAAAACATAAAACGACCATTAAATAAGACATTAAAATTGTGCGACTTAGAATCACAATGTTGCATTGTTTCTCTAATTTTATTTCATGGCTGTTTAATTCCATTGTATTATGAGTGCTGTTCAAGTCAAACAGGGAATTATGATGACATTTCTTGTGCACAAAGGTGTTAAACAGATTTCCAGAAGACCTCAAGCACATGAGCTGATGACACTCGGCCACGGTAAAACTTTTAAATGCTACAAACATTTCGAATAAGGCTGCATTAAGGCTGCATTAATGTCGATCTCAGCCGAGGTGTTTCGGAGTCTGCAGTCATACCCATGAACATTTGGCGAACAAACCTTGAAAATCGACAGACAACTTGTTGCCAACTTGCAGAAGAGACGCATCTGTCTGTGGAACTGTACACATAATCATTCACCAACACCACATGCACTTTAGAGGATCTCTCCCTGACCTTGCTCCAAGCGAGAAGTTTCCACTCTCATAACTGTGTTCTAATATTCTGCACAAAAGTCCCAGTTTGACTTGAACAGCCGTCAAACTTTCCAAAGACACACTGGCTTGTTTAAAGGGTTATAATATGTGTATAAACCTTAGGCACGAAATCATGCATTAAATAGATAGGTTTTGACTACTTTGTGTCTTTGAACAAACAACTGAAACCTCAGAATCATCAGCTACCATGAAGCAGCGGAACGTTCATCTTACTTTGGAAGTGTAAAAGTCAGAACTTATAATGACATTACCATGAGTAAGTGAGAAAAAAAAAAAAATTCTTGCTAATTCCAATGACTAATACATATTTACTTGTTCAAAACACCAGCCTGACTAGTCATTCAACAAAGTAAATATGTCTGAATGATAGTTGATCTAAAATATATAGACAGCATAACACATTTAAATATCAGAGGTCATGAGCGGCCATGCTGATTTAATGTCGTTGGGAATCTAGGGTTTGAGAAAGCCCATTTCTTTGGTGTTCCAACACTGTCTTCATTTTTGATGTGTCCCATATGAGCACATTGTTTACAGACTGTAGCCTTCAAATTATAATTACAGTCATTACAGTGTCCTAAGAATGGAATGTTTTTACACATGCAACCATTATCTATATAAAAAGTTATCTTTTAAATGTGTTTCCAGTGGTTTTTTTCTGCGTCTGTCAGTGTCCAGGAAAGATGCCTGTTTAGGAAACATTAAACCCCCCTCTCCTCAAAACCACATCAAAAACCACTCCCAGACTTCCTCCATGCTAATACTATGTTTAGACTGCCAGGAGTGTATTTGTCTTTAAGCATGCGAGTTTCTGTTGAGCGCTTCATTAATGAAATGTAACGCAAACAAGTAAGCGAAACCTACACTAATTGCGTACACTCAGGATGCAAGCATGCACAGGTGTAGTCAAGATGTGCTGTGACTACGTTCTTCGGGTTTTAAAATGAAACGTGCATGTTTCCGTCGAGGTCGTGAGGTCCGTGAGTCTCCTCCATTTGCAGTTGATCTTAGCCTGGCTGGCGCCCAGGACTGGCCTGCTAAATCTGAATCACCCGGATGAAATGTGAACTATGAACACACATCAACCGTGTTATACATCTAAAACACATGTTGCGATAATATGAAGGAAAAAAAAAAAAAACATGTCAGTGTGTGTGTGTGTTCTATATTAGACCTAATGACTTTTAGGTCTAATAATAACCTAATGACTGATTAGACATAATAACTTTTTTTTTTCAGGGTTTGTACATTACAGCTAGCCTATGAATATAACACTTTCTCAGCAAAAATTTGCACATATAATATTCACTTTTTGAGCATTTTTCATAATGAGTTAGCGTCGCATTTTTAATTTTTCAGAGTTTTTTTTTTTTTGCAAAACAAACACACGCATACACACAGTTCCTATGTGTCAGCAAAAAAAAAAAATTCAGATAATGGATTGATTAACATTAAAAGGATGATGTTTCACTCACAACTTATCGTCTATACAGTACACATCAGATTCCTATGTACAGGGTGGGGCGGGGGGGGGGGGGGGGGTAGGGGGGGTGGTTTGGAGTGTGGGAGGAAACCGGAGCACCCGGCGGAAACCCACGCATGCACGGGGAGAACATGCAAACTCCACACAGAACTTATGAAACTT
>JAQQZT010000036.1:3912704-3929462 GCA_030068275.1 Clarias platycephalus | reverse complement strand
TGTACTTCAGTAAAAGTTCACTAAAGTAACAGTACTTTTACTTAAGTACAAAATTTTATTACTCTTTCCACCTCTGACTATGCCCACTCTCTTTCTGGTGTGCCCTGGGTGGCAAAGGTGCAGGTGCTTGGGCCCGATCATCGCTGCTTCCATGTCATGTGAATCAAACACTTCAGGATGTGCTTTTGTTGGAAAATACACACTGCTCCACTGGCTGCAATACACCCCGCTTACAAACCTATCATTGATTTTTCACCTAAAACAGCAAACAATATTACAGTGAGTCTAAAACCATCAATGCATACTAATAAGGTTAATGTTGGTCTGGGTCTTACCTGATTTAGCCATTCAGTTGGTGTTTGAGCAGTGTTTTATCATGTTCCTGTCTGTTTATTTGTATTCAGCCTTTGCTGGGTGTTTAATAGAGCATGGCTGTTTGCTATCATAAAGCCATTTATAATATTTCACACAATATTTCCTGGAACATTAACTTCAAACAGAATAAAGTGCCACATGTGAATATGGCCCAGAGCGTAACGGGTGAATGGATGGCAAGATATGGCCAGGTTATAAATATGGTCTATTTTGATCATAAGGGAAAGAAGCAAGGAGGGAGGGAGGAAAGACAGGAAGGAGGACGGTGTCTTGCCAACCTGAAGGTCACCAGAGTTTTTTGAGAGGTTGTTTATTCATTCGGAGAAAGAAGGCGTCTGACAAAGATGGATGTTAAGCCCGGTTATTTATTAACACTTTTCAGCAATGAAGACATCGTCAAATAAAATTTGACAAGGACAATGGCTTCGGCTTTTTTTATTCACTTAAGAATTACTACACACTAAAAAAGTAATATATTACAACATAACACTAATACTGTATATTGCTACACTTAATAACTCGATGCTAAGTATCTTCAAGCACCAAGCACCATTTTCCCCTCTTCCCATCATCAAGACATTTGCGTGCCCCATAATGGACCTAGCAAATGATGTCCCCATTATTCTAAAAGTCTTATCACTCCAGAAAGTGACCTCAAAGAACATTATCTCAAAGCAGGTGCTGTTGCGCTGAAGAAATCCTTACAGACGCTATATTATGCGTGTTACTCGATACTAATCTGTTGAAACTCCTCCTGATTAAACAACCCTTTATTACATATAAATAAAGTGTTTTTCAGTGGAAAATACCTAGGAAGTCACAAGATGCCAAGACAAGACTGAGGAAGAATGAAAGAAGACATACTTTCAGTGTTGTACCAGTGCAAAGGACATAGCAGGTTTGATTCCAAACACGTCGAAACAAGTTTTGCCCCCACGTCAAAAGAAACCTGAGAAAGTGGCATCTCATGATTAAATCTTTAGTTAGGGTACTTCCTGGCAGTCATACTATACTATATATACTATACTATACTATACTATATCCACACTAACACAAGAGCTCCATTGCTCTAAGGCCCAAAGTGTATTCGTATCTTGAACCCCAGGGGATTCCTGGATAATTTACACCCCCCTCCCCCCCTCTTCAACCAGGATAAAGTATAATAGAGATGAGTGAATGAACAAATTAAATAAGCATTAAGGTCACATAGTCATTTGTGGTGTCTGCTTGCACCTCCAGGGTCCGGGTTCGATTCCCACCTCGTGGTCTGTGTACCACACTAACAATGGTACCTGCTGTGCCAGAGTGGGTATAGAAACGAGCATGTTCTCCCTATGCTTGGGGGGTTTCCTCCGGGTACTCCGGTTTCCTCCCATAGTGCAAAGACATGCCTATTCGACTAAGTGCCGTTCCCAAATTGTGTTCCCATAGTGTGTGTGAATGAGAGTGTGTATGTGTGTGAGCATTGTGATGTATTGGTACCCCACCTCTGGGATAAGCACCCTGTATACAGGATATAGCGGTATAGTGATAGATTCATTAGTGGTTAGCACTTCCAGCAGTGAATGGGTGTGATATACCTACTAGTCCTGACCAGTGCCGGGCAAAATTAAGGTCACAGCAGCAAGCAATATTACCAGCTCTTGAAAAGCTATTCCTCTCATTAGAGGGACAAATAGCAGTGATAAAGATGTTGATGATAAAGATAGTCATTAGTACAGTTTCCATAGTCCTCTTCATTATATTTCATTTTTATATTCTAATTAATTGGTTGTGTGATAGAACTAATGTAATGCCTTGAAAGCTTTTTGCAGCACTTGTGTTTGGATAAATGGGATGTTGCAGTGCCCTCTAGTGATACATGTAAAAAGCAAACCAACAAAAAGGGGATAGAACTCTAAAAGCTTTTCACTATCAGTATCATCAAACAGTACACAACTCAAACAGTAAAACAAGTTACTTAACAAGGCATTGTTGTTAATCCTAATGATCATTACTGATTGTCAAACAGGTGTACAAGGTCCTGTTTTATGGTTGCTGTTTTTACATATGGACATTGTGACAGCAAAATGAGATATCTCCATGTATTTTTTTCTTTTTTAAGAATTAGGAAACATTTTGCCTGCTGTTTCTTTGAGGCACGCGGTTATAAAAAATCACACGCACACACGAGCATGCTACATCAAAATCAGTGTGAAGTTTGGAAGATTTTGCAAAATGCTGTATCTCTACCTGCCACAGTTTTGCCCCAACGGATATACTGTATCAGTCTTCACATGAGTTGCAGTAATAGTCTTGGATGAGTTTTTCAAGTCAAACCGGGACTTGTGATGAACGTTCTCATGAATGAAGGTGTGAAACTGATTAACATTGACAGAAGACTTCAAGCTGTAGCACATCAGCCGCAGTCAAACATTTGAATAGTGCAAATGGTTTAAAGGAGGCCTTACATCAGTGAATGATGATCCCGGCCGAGGTGGCTCGGAGCCAACTGCTGTCGTTCCCATGAACATTCAGCGAGTGGAACAGCTGATCCTTGAAGATTGACAGATAATTTGTCGCCAACTGGTGGAGGAGACGTGTCTGTCTGTGGGAACTGTACACGCAAGCATTCACCAACACCACTTGCACGTTACAGGAACTCGGCTGAGAGTTATTGCCACATCCCAGTCATGACCTTAAGCCAAGCCATTTCCACATGTTTGGGCCATCAAAGGAGTTCCTGAAAGGCCAGAGTTACAGATGTGAAGCAGGCAGCCTGATCATGGCTCTGGCATACTAAGAAAACATTCTACCTTGATGCTATCCAAGCACTAATGGAAAATCTAGTGGACTGAAGACCGGAGGCTGGACAGATGGTAAGATGTAATAAGATGTAATGCTCTGTAATGAGATCTTCACTAAATATAAGTGGGTGTAAAGGGCAGGTGTTCACATACCTTTAGCCACATAATGTAACATGGATTATGAGATGGAACACAGTATCTGTGTTATGATTTTCATGGTTGTACCAAATTCTTGACATGTATTAATGTTAAATGTAATTGTGATCTGCTAGACGTTTGTACCCTGTCCAGGATGTACCCGGTCTTGTGCTCTAAATCTCCTAGGATCGTTTATCTTGTTACCTAGCAAACAGGATAAAAGGGTATAGAATATGAATGAACAAATGAAATATGTTAAAAGTGTGCAAAACTTTTGGCGGGTGGGTTATAATCAAAATAAATCATTAAAACTTTTGCATGAATCCATTTAAGTTTCAGATTATCTTATATCTCGTATGTGGTTGTAAGCGGCATAAGAAGATGAAGATAAAAATTTAATACTACGGCCGGTAGAGGGCAGTAGCGAGAGCTTCTTTTTTTTTAGTCGGTGGTAATGGCGGATCGTTACCATGGTTACACATGTTGTTAGCGGACAAGATTATTGTTGTTAGCTTGCTAGCTTTTCGGGGGCTACTGAGCAAAACTTGGCGAATTATCGAGACTCCTCGGGCAACGTAAAGGAGAGGATTTATCAGTTGTGTCCGAATCATCGTATAATCTAGGTAACGAACTGTTTTTAATCTGTGCAGTAGTAAGCCTGCTAGCTTACGGCGCTGAAACGCACATTGGCCGAGTACCGAATGGCTCATCACTCTGTGCGTAGGTGCGCTTTGTAGTGTATGACGTAATAGCGCTGTGTGATGCACTAAGTGTGATTCTAAGAGCAATTTGGGATACGGCCATGAGCTTGAGCGAAGCAGTTTGCTAGCTAGCTAGCTAGCTTTGGTTAAAACTGATAAACTAAACCATTAACTGCTGAAACAAAGGCAGCAGCTCAGGTTTAACATTAAAATGCATGGATTATGTTTCCATGGTAATGGTGTATGGTAACTGAAAAGTCACTTAAATACATATATCTGCTTTATTAAGTCTAATATCCATGATTTCTGAAGGTATCTTGGATCTCCAGTGGTGATCTCTGGGCAAGAGGGATCATGTCCGGGGACCTGGTCGGGGTTTGGGATGTGGCCCTGAGTGATGGGGTTCACAGGATCGAGTTTGAGCATGGCACCACCACGGGGAAACGGGTCATCCATGTTGATGGCAAGGTGGGAAGAGTCGTAACCTGTTACAGGACAAGAATTGAGTTTCTTTGAAGTGAACGAAGCACTGCATGGCCAAAAGTTTTTCAGCAGCCCATCTCATTCACTCACTTACCGGCTACACCGCTTTATCCTGTATACAGGGTCGCAGGGGGCCTGGAGCCTATCCCATGAGGCTTGGGGTACAAGGTGCGGTAAACCCTGGATGGGGTGCCATGGAAATTAAGCAGTCTCTCATGGAGGTCTGGGTGCAGAGGCAGCTCAGTGGTTAAGGTGTAGAACTGAACTACTGGTGGGAAGGTCCCGGGTTCAAATCCCAATGTATGGCCCTAGAGCAAGGCCCTTAACCGTCAACTACTTGTATTGAAATACAAATTTTAGTCACACTGGATAAGGGCGTCTGCCAAATGCCAATTCGTCACATCTCATTCACACACTATGGGAAATTTGGGAACACCAATTCTGCCCCATCGCACTCTTGTTCCTTTCCTACACTTTTTGTATTGCGATGTCCCTTCGCTTGGAAACCTGATTTCCCAGACCTTAACCACAGTGATGAACTAGAATCCTGACTGCACCCCAACGTCATCAGCACCTGACCTCGTTAATCCTCGATTAAACCTTTTGTACCTGAATGTGCACAGATTCAGAATCAATGGGAAAAGCATTCCCAGAAGATTGGAGTTTATTATAAACGCAAAGGCAGGGATAAATCTCTGATGGATGTACTGTTCGGGTGTCCACAAACTTTTGGCCATAACGTTTACAGATCTCGTTTAATATTTTGAAATGTGCATGCTATTTGGTATGATAATAGAGATGAAGTTGAAGTGTTAATTATCAGATAACTCCTCAGATTATGATGTGTTATCTTTTGAACTCATTTTAACTCATAAAATTATCCCTGTGTAATATTCATTCATCCATGTGCTTTGTCAGGAGGTCTTGAGAAGAGATTGGATGTTCAAACTGGTCGGTAAGGAGACGTTTTATGTAGGAAACGCAGACACAAAGGCCACCATCAACATTGATGCGGTGAGCGGGTTCGCCTACGAATACACGCTGGAGATCAACGGAAAGAGCCTGAAGAAATACATGGAGAACCGGTCGAAAGTGACGAGCACTTGGCTGCTTAACCTGGATGGTGTGGACTGCAGAGTCGTCCTGGGTGAGAAGATTTTGACATATGAATATTTACTATGAACCATAGTGTTTAATTGATATGATGTATGATGATGTGTTCATTTCTACATGCCAAACCGAGAGTTTAGGTAAGTTGGTAATGCACAGTGTTTAAGTAACATCATGGAAATTCCCAGTTAGAGAAGACCCAAGTCAGGAACTTATTTGCTATTTATTGGTATGATATCTATGATTTTAAAAAGTTGATTCCCAAAAGAAAAAAAATCGAGAAGCACTGGTTTAAATAGTTAAAGTTTAAATAGTTTAGTTAGTTAAAGTTTGAGTTGCATTGCTACAAAGTTTAAGGGGATGAAAATTTATGCAAGGCTCTGTAGTTCAGTGATGAGGGGTGTTTTTGCAGCTTCACACAACATGTTGTCGTTTGGCTTTCCTTACAAAAGTGCTGTAAAACACCTTTTACATTCCAACAGACTTCATTTATCTCCTCTAGAAATAATTTTCTTAGTTAGTCATGACCGGTTAGAGCAGATGCCATTAAAGCTACGGGGACATTTACAAAACTATATGCGGTACTAAGTGTCTGAAGCCTTTATTGTGCTTATGAAATAATTTTTGCATATAGTTGTGGGTGAAACAGAAAGTGCATTGAGCACTATTACTGCACTTTTACAACACATTAGTAAATAGTTTCGCTCTCTCTCTCTCTCTCTCTCTCTCTCTCTCTCTCTCTCTCTCTCGTCCTGAACAGAGAAAGACACCATGGACATTTGGTGCAATGGACAGAAAATGGAGACAGCCGTAAGTATCAGGAAAGAGTTAAGAGTAAGTATCGGAATGCTGAGAAGCAGGAACGTTCATAACTCCATAAGTGTTAATACTTTAGTTGATGCTTTGCAGTTAGCATTGATTCATGTTTAACAAGTACGGCAGAGACAGTGACTATTGATGGTCACAAAACTTTATAGACACGTTCTTACCTTTGGTCTCACCACAAATAAACAGCCGCTTCTCAGTAGCAGCTTTAGTCGCACCATAAAGTTGTAATTACTCTGCTGATTGTAATGCAGGGCGAGTTTGTGGACGACGGCACAGAGACACACTTCACTCTAGGCGACCATGACTGCTGCATCAAGGCCGTGAGCAGCGGCAGGAGGAGAGACGGCATCATCCACACCCTCCTGGTGGACGGCAACGAAATGGCCGAGGCCAGCGAATGATTGTGTGGGATGTAGGAAGTAGTGGTTTTAGCCCTCATGTTCTTCACTGCAGTGGTTGTCCTGCTGACTCAGGCCGTCTCTTTAGAATTTAAAGCAATACTGTGGTATACATGATACCTTTAGTTTAAATTCGCAATACATTCCCTGTTATTAAATTAAGAATTAGAAATGATATCAATAGAAGCACGAGAGCACTTCCTGTTTTCTGAGCGCACAGGCGTAAGAGGTGTAGGGAATGAGACGCCCACTAAAATCTCATTTGCACATCAGGTTTAACACTTTTCAAAGTGGGAGAGGTTTTTGGTGGTGGTTTTTCTTTTTTTTTTGGTTTGTTTTCCCATGAGTTAAAATCATTCTGTCAACATTAATGTAGTATTAGGAAAATGAAAATGGCTAATAATGGCACACTATTATTAAGCTGAGCTGGCCCCTGTACTGGTTTAACGTCTTGTTTTCTAGCTGAGTGTTTGAAGGATGTCAGTAGAGGTATATGAGGGTTGAGTATCTAATATAGACCACACATTATGGCCAGACGTATGTGAACACCTGACCATCACACTTCCTCAGACCGTTGCCTGAAAGTTGGAAGTCGAACATTTGTATAGAATGCCAATGTGCGCTCACTCACTCACTCATCGTCTATACCACTTTATCCTGACATGACACTTATGGCACAAGGGTGGGTACACCATGGACACGATGCCAATCCATTGCAGGGCTCACCCGCACGCACACATTACGAGGCAATTTGGGAATGCCAGTTAGCCTACCCTCCATGTCTTTGGACTGTGGGAGGAAACTGGAGGAAATCTGGTGGAGGAAACCCACCAAGCACGGGGAGAAACTCTTTACAGGTACCAATCAGTGCTAACCACTACACCACCGTGCCACCCCAGTGCATGCTGTAGCTTTAAAAATCTTCCTTTACTGAAACTAACAAGTCCAAACTTGTGCCAGCATGACAGTGCCCCAGTGCATAAAGCAAACTCCAGGAAGACATGGTGTGATGAGGTTCAACTGAATGAGCTTGAGTGTCCTTCATAGAGTCCTGACCTCAACTCCATTAAACATCTTTGAGATAATCTGGAACACCAACTGCAACCCAGATCTCCTCGTTCAACACCAGCGCTTGACCTCACGAATGCTCTTGTAGTTAAATGAACACAAATCGCCACAATCACACTCCAAAATCCGGTGGAAAGCCTTTTCAGAAGAGTGGAGGTTAATATAATGGTTAAATCTGAGTCTGGAATGGGATGTTCAGGAAGGTACTTTGTGATGATCAGATGTTTGCAGACTTTTAGCTATCGTGTAGGTGTGCGTCTTTATGGCATCTGCTTGTAGTTAACTTGTAAAACTTGTACTATAAGCATATCAGACCCGATAAGACCTGCTGTCAATGATCAGACTGTATTAGAGATTGGTATTTCATACATCATGTGATTTTTATGATTACATATCGTATTATGTGCAGATGTTAAAAAGCACTGAAGCAATGAGTAGAAAAGAGCTGCATGGTTGAAACGAAACTGTATGGTGCACCTTTAAAAACCTACATACTTAGGAACCAAATTTGAAATACAGGTGTTTACATATATACTGTATACTGTAGTTTTAAGGGTCCCAGCAACCTTTAACGAGGACAGTAGAGCCACAGTGATTTACAGACTTTGTGTTTACCACATCCAGTGTTTGGCAATGCTTTTGTGGTAAAACCTGCGTTAAACAGTTCTTTATGAAAAGTCCAGGGCTTTATATGTATTCATATGGCAGACTGTAAAATTTGTAAAGTGCCTACCTACAGCATATCCACTATCCACTTTATGTACAATCTATAAAAGGTTATTAGGAATAATTAAAAAGACTGATTTGCAAGCTTTTAACACTAAATAATTATCTAAATAAAGCCTGAAGTCTTTACTGGGCCTATAAACAAATTATTGCATGTAGTTTTGTGTTCTTACTGTTTATTTAAAAGTATGTACTATAATGTTGTGATTCTAAGTGTGTCTCAAAAGACTTCATACTGGGTTTGGGTTACAAATTAAACCTGTCTGTGTATTATATTTATTATTATCTGCCTGCTCATTCTTTAAACACGTCTGACATAAATCAACTGAACACAGAGAGCGAATACAGAATATGAAATCTATTATATTTTATTTCTTAAAACAGTACAGAAAAAAATCACAAACCTTTAAACCTTTACCTAAATTTACCTTTACCAAAATATTATATAATTCTGTATATGTCATGCAACTCATTAACGTAGTGCCTACATTTATAAATCATCCCGTCTATATATCTTTCTCTTCATGTGTAACTTCAAACCTATATAATTTGAATGTTTTTAACTACTCATATTACTGTAGTACATGAATTGATATTGTAAGTCAACTCTTACCTAAATTTACCCTAAAGCTGAAACAGGCACAGAAGCCTCTAAAGTAAAACATATACAGTATGAGCAGCTTCAAAGCTAACCAGAAAAGAAACAAAGAACAAAAAACTGACAGCTCAAAGTGTCGTAAAAAGTATTTGACATCAGCAAGGTTCTGCCTGATAATATAAATCAAAATGATTATAAGTTTTTCACATCAATGTATCCACAACTCATTGGCCTAATTTATTTATTGCCCACATACTAACAGTTTTGTTGTGTTTTAGTTTAATGCTTTACTGTTTTAATTTTGAATGAGGCATTGATGCTCAGTGAATGTATGCAAAACTTTTTTTTATTATAAAGACAACACGTAAAAGAAAAAGCTCAGACGGGGCTCTGCTTGGGTTTGTAATTATTGCTGCATGTAATAAGCAACTCAGGATACGCCTGCTGGCCATTAAAGGTGACATGGATGCCTTGGTCATTGGTCACACTGTCATAACGAACCAAAGGGTCATTTCCAATTGGAGGAGGCACAATAATGCCTGGTGTACCAGTGGTCTCATTCCCAGTCAGCACTTGAGCTTCAATAAAGTAGATATACTCTTCTTCACTGTCGGTCCACAGTGATTTTGCTTTGTCCACTTCAGAAGTAAAGTATATTCCAGCTCCATACTTTTGTTCTGGAGGTAAAGAGAGAAGTATTAATGAAGGGTGAGGATTAACTATTAACGATTAACTATCAATTACCAAAATCTTTTAAGGATTTTTCCCCACTCTCTGATTCTCATGAGCCCTCTGATTCAGGTCCCAAGAGGACCTCTGATTTCTATGTGCACTTGTTTGGTTAAGCGTTTTTTTACAAGCCTATTCCTTTCAGTACAGCAGTGGTAGTTTTGTACCTTTGGGTGGTGCGTAGTCCCTCTGGAAGCCCACTCTGCAGATCAGGTCACAGAACTGTGCTTTCACACACTGGTACAGACGCCGAGGTTGACATTTCATACGTTTTTGGTTCAACTCAAAAAGCTGCTTCAGAGCATGGTTCTGTATTACTTCCACCTACAGCAACAATAACCAAGAAAACCACACTTTTATAGCACACACTACCAAAAACATAGTCATGCAGACATTTGTTGGATTTTAATGCACCTTCAAAGGTGTTATTCAACAAGGTCTTTGATATGACGATCACTAAGTTTTATTATGATCATTTATTATTTTAACCCTACATACAGTACAAAGACAGAAGTGTAAAACACTCGCAGCTTACCTTCACAATCTGCAGGCCACATTTTCTAAACTCGCTCAGCCTTTCATGTAGTTTCTTGTCGCTGAGGTCTATTTGAATCTTCTGATATTTGTTGACTGCTAATATAGACAATAGAGACAGATGAAACTGTACATACACATTACAAAATAAAAACATGTTTATGTGTATTGTCTAGTAATGCAATGCACTAAAGAGAACATACGTGTCCTCTCAATCTGTTGTTGTTGCCCAGAATCTTCTGCCATACTTATATGCTTCAAATCGTCCTGCATGTTTTCCTCTTCACTCTGAGCAAAGTCCTCTTGGGCCTGACATAACATGGCTTCTATCTCCAATGCTGCACCACTGACCCCTCCAGGCTCTCCGTTGATGATAATTCCTCCTTTTCCTTCCCTAAAGAATTCTGTGATTTTGACATTAAATGGAAACTGAAGGGACATCAGCCTTTCATGATCCTCCTGGCCCAGGTGCACAACGTGATTATTGTATATTTTCAGACCAGAATGGAAATGAAGAATGTCATGAGACCACCGTTTGGCCTCTTGTAGTGCCTCTGGAGAGGGGGCAAAGAGCTCGATGCAGGGTGTTGTTCCAACACCCAGACTGTCATGAAAACCTGAACCTGTCAGAAAAACATGATGAAGAGTCAACTTTGTGATATCAAAAAACCACAATCATTTAGAGACAATGTGATATAAAAATATACTTTTTATGAAAATCTCCTCACTTTTGCCACTGGTGCTGCTGGGAATTTGAGCAGTTTGCATTCTTTTGTTAGTAGAAGTCATTACCTTATCAAAAGCCTAAAATACAATCACCAAAAAGATATACAGTATTGTGAGTGTCACAGCTTAATATATGATATGATAATTTTAAATAAATAGAAGTTTAAGTGTACCTGTAGTGTCGCAGTGTCACTTGGAAAAATTACAAAAAACACTTCTATTTTTGAGCTTTTATGGGTTTTAGAAAAATCCACTACTGCATTAGTCATAATCTGAGCAACTTCATCTTTCCGAAGTCCAAGGTTGCCCGTCCCAAGAGCAGGAAAAGATATGGACGAACAACCATTACTAGATGACTTTATAAGGCAAGTTTTGACCACCGAGTAAAGAATCTAGAAAAGACAATGGTGTACTGTTTTTGATGAGAGCTCAACATTCAATACAGAACTCTAAAAAGCTAGAAAATAAGCACTAAATTTAATATGGAGCTCTATCTATACTGACAAATTAATCACAATAAAGGGCTGAATAAACTTTCAATACTAAATAAAAGCTTAAAGAGTACATATTAGAAATCCCACCTTGTTGACCCTAGTGTTGCTTTTCTGTGGACAGACAGTGTGGTACACTGCGTTACACATCAGATTATAGCCAGCAGTTGGAATAACATCACCCTCTGAAACATTTCTACGTCGTTTAATTTCCTCTTGAATCTTCCAGCCTGCTTTTTTCAGTAGGGCAGCTGAAACCATCCCTTTTGATAAATCTAAGTCCACACCTATCGTGTTCACAATTACATCTGTCTACAAACACAAACATAATGTAAATGGTCAGACAACATTAAAGGCTAACAATGATATATTAACCTGATAACAATTTTATTAAGACAACAAAGGCTACAGAAATAAACTCTCATTAGTTTATTCACTTAGAGATTGTGCTTTCACAGACTAGGGGATTAGTGTATTTAGATAAATAAAAGCAATGACTCTAAAATGACTTTAAAAGCTCTACTTTGTAAAGTAGTAAGTAGTAATAATATATTATTTATGAAAATATTATTATTTAAAAGGATAATCATAATTAATTCATCATTGTTTCAAGTATTTCCAGTCAGGTTTGTGGACACCTGACCATCACACACTACTGCATATATAGTTCTTGCCCAAACTGTTGGCACAAACATTGAAGCACACAATTGTTTATAATGTCTGTATGATGTATCTTTATCATTTCAAAGCCACGTGTCATGCAAAGAGCCTCACTGAACTCCTTTGGGATAAAGTGGAACACCGACTACACCTCAGATTTGGGATGCTCAACAAACATACAAGTGTGATTGGTCAGGTGTCCACAAACCTTTAGACATAAGGTCTAAGTGTTAAATTACATTATACATTATATATATTACACATTTTTAACTTACTGTCTCATTCTCAAGGGCACCGTTTTTGAGGCGAAGTGTCACGTTCCCCAGATCCAGACTCAGAAGTAGAGACTGGGTTGGTGCATTGCCCTGGTTTTGCATTGGCATTAGGTCAGATCGCTCCAGAAATTCTGTGCAAGCTCTATGCATCTCTTGAACTGAGCGATCATCATGATTCACCAGACGAACATCTAGGTCCCTGGCACGTGGATTGCGTTCTTTACTGAAATCCATCACTGTGTTTACAATAATGTTGGCACAATCTGACAGGGGGAAATTGAAAAGTCCTGAGCTAATTGCAGGGATTGCAACAGACTGAATGTTTTCATAGTCAGCTGTTTGCAAAATACTCCAAATAGTTTTCCGTAAAAGGTCTGCTGCATGCTTAAGCTCTGCCTTTGTCGCATATGATGATACACAGGGTCCAACAGCATGTATGATCATTTTACAAGGAAGATTTCCAGCTGGAGTTATAACAGTTTCACCTGTTTTAATTTTACTCTTATATTTTATGATTCCATCACTACATATTTGGATTTGAGGACCTCCAGCTTGACATAGCGCTAGAGCAAGTCCTGCTCCATGACATAAGTACTCATTGGCTGCATTGACCACAGCATCAACCTTATGAGTAGTAAGATCATCTTTCCACACTGACACCTTCAGGTTCTTAGACAGACGTTTACTGTATTTCATCTCCGGCACAATTGTTGCTTTCCTGTGAGAAAAGAATGAAGCTGCATGATCCTCCACATTGTGGACCTGAGCTGCACAACCAAATTTTCCATTTAGCACACGGCAAAATGCAGAGCAACTTTGTCTCAGAATCTCGATCCCCTCTTGCTGCAAGGGAATAAATGCTTTAAATTCCCCCATGACTATAAAGAAAAAAACAGAGAAATCATGAGAATTATTATTTGGTATTTAAATTTTTATGTCTTATGTGTACCACTTATAGTGATTAATTAGTATGAAATAAATATTAATTATTTATAATTATTTATCTATCCATCTACTCTTGGAACCTCTGCAGTCCAACTAAGCACCGTGGAGGCAAATGGTGATTACCATGGTATTTATTCCTATTTTACGACAGTGGTTGGACCTCTGGTCAACATTCACACATGTATTCAAATGCTACAGGATTAGCCTATGATTCTGAACTGAGAAAACCACAGAATCCAGAGGAAACCCACCAAGCACGGGGAGAACATGTAAACCACCAGGGGTGGGAATCGAACCCAGATCCTGGAGGTGTTGGGCAACAGTGCTAACCACCAAGCCACTCTGCTCCCTTCATGTACAGTATATCTTAGTGGGATATATACAGTTTTTGAATTTCCATTTTCCGGTTTCCTACCACAGTCCAAAGACATGCAGGTAATGTCAACTGTGTTCCCAAATTACCCGTATTGTGCATGTGTGTCTGCAGTAGATTGGCATCCTGTCCAGGGTGTAACCCTGTGTAAGTGGATTACTGTGATAGGTTCCAGCCACTATATGTTAGTGGGATATATACAGTTTTTGAATTTCCATTTTATCTAAGCTTGATGCATTACTAAAATCTTTGAGGTGAGAATATGAAGAAAAAAATATTCAAGCACGTAATTTTTTTAAAGTAGCATGGCTTTAACTTTAAGACTCTTAAGACTTTATTAATAACATACATGTTAACTTGGGACAAAATTCCATTGGTTAAAGTCTGTATAAAATTAAAAAATATTTTAATTTTATATATTTTTTAAATTCCATATAAACAGATTCCATTTGGCAGACATCCTTATCCAAACAGTGGCAACTTGGTGGTGCTTTAGCTTAAACCTGGTACCTTCTAGTCAATTTCCTTAACCACTGAGTTACCCCTTAAATACGGAACACTAAATAAATCTTGTTACCAGCTGAAGCCTATTAAACACTGCAGTAATTAACCAATGGAAGGCTCTTACCTGTTTGCTTACTTCAATCCAGATTTTGTGTGTGTTTTTTATTGCTATAGATGTTCCACAATAAACCTGTAATGAAAGAAAACCCACGTAATAGGGTTTTAACAACAGTACTATCGAAAACGTCACAATTAAGTTTAGCAGAAGTTCAGACGTTTGTGTGCAGGAGATGCAGGTCTGCTTTGACGACAGTTGAACTCGGTCACAGACACAAGCACACGTAACACAGTCGACACAAGTGGGAATTTTACGAGAAATATTTGAAACGCCACATATCCTGGGGTAAACGCAGATGTTCTCCTTAAACTACACAAAAAGTGTAGGGTTATACTTCTACAACTTGTTTTACTACGAACACACGGCTTTATGTGGCGTGTAGATTTCTTATTTCTTACCTGATTTTTTGTGTCAAAAGCAAAATACACCTGCAGAAAGTCGCCAGAAGAGAGAGAGAGAGAGGTTACACGGGTGTGAGGAGAAAAAAAAAACGAAAGTAAAATCGCTTCCGTGAGTAAACCCTCTGTTACATTTACAGGAAACCGGGAACTGTTACGCGAAACTCCCGCCTCCTCTGTATACAACACCACCTGGAATCTTCCCAATTATCTTTATTCTTTTCATTTTTTATAAAACAGGCACTTTACATACACGGATGTTTTTATTCATGGATATATTGCATCTAGGCTTTAAACCATGGATCTACTGCCCGCTTGAACGTGTCTGTGTGTGTTATGTCGCTGTACTATAAACTCCCGCCCTGGTGTAGCGAGTAAAACAAAAGCGAAACTTTAGCACTTGAACATCTCCGACTGAGAGTCTCTCGTCATTACACCCACAGCCATGGACGAAGAGTATCCCTTCGCCCTGTTTGTCGAGGGAAACTGGGACCCCGGGAACCCCAACCTGAAAAACAAACTCACTATTCACTTCCAGAGCAAAAAGTCGAATGGAGGAGACTGTCAGGTTCAGTACGAGGTTTCCGACGGACAGAAAGCGACGGTGCGCTTCAAAACGGAAGAAGGTAACATTTTGTTGTCTATAAATATGTTTTGGTTTGATTAAAATGAAAATAATAATAATGAAAAGTTGTTCAAACGCAGTCCTTAACCAATAATACAGACTATTTAAAAACTTTTAGAGATGAAGGTAACACTGTGGACGCTTTTGTAACTGTCAGCCTGGTGCCTTCAACTGGACATGTTTTCTATGGTTAGTATTTCTAACCTGAAATCATGAATAAGAAGAAAAAAAAAAAAGAAAAAAAAAGTTTCATTAATCCATAAGAACCATATATATTTAAGGCTTTCCTGTAAAAGCTGTTAGTGTCACACACAAGTCACATGCATCCTCCCAGGAAAGAGACTAGACTTAGTACTGCTTGGTACCTTAAAGGTACAGTAATGCATTTTCTCTTAAACTAATAAAAGATAATCATACTGTAGGTGGAATAGTGGTGGGTCCTCACACCTCCAGCAAAGGTTGAGGGTTCGATTCCCACCTCGAGCCTGTGTGCACTGCCTTCCCTTGTTCTCCCCATGCTTGGTGGGTTTCCTCCAGGTGCTCTGGTTTCCTCCCACAGTCCAAAGACCTGCAGAGAATGTTAACTGGCGTTCCCAAATTACCCTTATTGTGCATGTGTGCCTGTAGTAGATTGGCATCCTGTTCAGTGTGTACCCTGTGTAAGTGGATTACTGGGATAGGTTCCAGCCCTCCCCCCGACTCACACAGGATAAACTGTATATAAGATGATGATGAGGTAGTTTATACAACTATCTCTAAACAGATGAGTTACATAGCTGGAATAAACAAACTTTATAGTGTGGAATCTTTGGTCATATTTGGATTAGCCTCTTGTCAGTAATTTTATAGACACACCCCAACACACACACACACATGCACACAAGCTTGACATCCTAGTAATGATATATTTTACATTATATAATTCAAATACATGTATAATCTCACTCACTCACTCACTCACTCACTTTATGCGACTTATCCTGTTCAGGGGGAGAGCGAGCGAGAGAGAGAGAGAGAGAGATGTACTGTGACATACTAATCACTTAGATGACTGTGATGTATTATTTTGTAGCTTTACAGCCAAGTTTGCAAGTTCTCCCCGTGCTTGGTGGGTTTCCTCCAGGTACTCCGGTTTCCTCCCACAGTCCAAAGACATGTAGGTTAGGTTA
>JAQQZT010000036.1:3875266-3892083 GCA_030068275.1 Clarias platycephalus | reverse complement strand
AGAAGCTTATAAAAATGGTAAAACATTGCATTTATAAAAAGCTTATTGAAAAATTTTATTTTGAGCTTTGTTTCTCTTTGCTAATATTTCCAGCAGAGGGTGCTGTACCTCCATGTTTGTCACTAGTGGAATGCAAATTGTATGCAAATGATACCTTGCTTTTCTGGCTTTGTTGACCTATGGAAAACTTCACATAAGAGTTGGGGTTGTTTTGCCTCCTTGTGAGCTGCAATGATCAAGAAAACATTTTTTAAACATTTCAAACTTTTACATTTAAATACATATTGGTTGAATAAATTAATGGTTAATGGTTACTGGTGATACAAGTAAAATTGGATGGAGAAAAAAAAAAAAAAAAACATTCCAATCATCAGCTGTATTTTTGTATTAATGTCTGGTTTGTATGATGCATATTCGCAAGAGTTGTGCAAGCGAAACCAAGCTGTAGCTGTGTCTATAGTCATATGTTCCTCAAAGAAACCGGTTCAGCAGGTCCCAGAAGTGATTTACAAACCAAGCCTGCTTCTAAAACTGGTCAGCAGATCCGGCAGTAATCAGATCAAGATATGTCATGTCTGTATTCATTCTTGAGCAAGTCAAAAAAATGTCGAGGCAAAAAAAAAAAAAAACCCACTTCAAATTCACGATTGATTAAACGTTGGGACTTTTTGTTTATTTTTGTTCTTCTCCTATTCTTCACTATATATATATATATAAAACATGCAGCTGATAAATGTTTGCCGTATTATATGGGAAATTCTTTGTCAGGAATGTCTCCTCATTTGCTTAACAGGTCACATCATGTTCTGAAGTCCCCTAGGCCGTATTAGGGGACTTCAGAACATGTGACATGCAAATGATGTGACAGGAAAGAAAGCTCCTCTTAAAAAATTGGAAAACATATATTGCATTTATAGAGAGCTTCTTGAAAAAAAAAAATAAAGGATATAAAAGTATATTTTGTGCTCTAAAATATTCTGTTTCTGAAATATTCCTTTCTGCTTCCTCGTTTGCTTAACAGGTCACATGTTCCAAAGTCCCTTAAGGAGTATTGACTGTCAACTCTTTCTTTTTAAGCTTAAAAAAACAAACAAAACAAAAAAAACACGAATTTTAGGTAATAGGACACATACACACAAGTTGAAACATTTCACTTTTAAGAAAAACTGGAAAGACAAGTGCTCGACAAACTGGATGAACAGTAAATTCTGGGTTGGTTCATTTAGCCCTGAGTTGACTTTATTGGGATAGCAAGTGATTTTAAATCAAACTGTTTGCAGCTGAGTGTAAGAAATAATATAGTGTTGTGTTACTTCCATTAGCACAAATAATCCAAACAGTAAAAGTAGGCCTTGGTGTACTGTTTTGCCAGAATAGCTCTTCTGTTTGATCATATGACAAAAAAAAATGGAAGCACCTGGTCGACTTTGTTAACTGATTGAATGGTAGTTCAGCCAAGACAAAAGAATGATACAAGTATATTCCTGTTTATGAAAGCAAACAAATAATTATAACTAATGACTTACCTTCACCTCTTTGGGATGTTTGCCATGTTTCTCAACCTGGCTTAATTCATTTAGGTCTTTCTAAATATATAGAGACAAAGAGGAAAAAAAAAAAAAAAAAACATCTGTGTGACATTAAATTTGAAATTTACGGTCATACAAACAAGTTTTGAGTTTAGTATTTTGTAACAATATTGTATATTCAAATAATTTTGTAGCATTTGTCTGTGTAAAACCACAACATTTTTGTCTGGTGAAGTTGCAAGAATGGAATTGTTGCAGCTGCTAGATTATGGATATATTTGCAAAATGCAAAACAACCTTCACAGGACAAAATAAAGAAACCATGGAGACAGTTGTAGTCTATTGTATCTATAAAGCGATGTCGAAAGAAGAAGTAAGCTTGATAGTTTTACTCACAGGAAGATTGGAGGCACTGTCCAAATATATGGCAAGCATGGCACAGGCACAGCCACCAGTTGCCTAAAGAAAACATGGCTATTAAATCTGAAAGGTGATGCCTTTTATTGGATATTTACATAGGATTAAAGCAGGTTGTTTTCATCGACCATCAGTCGTGTATTTCAGCACAATGATAATTAATCCAGGTTTATCATATTAAAAAGCTAACTGATCATTTAAAACCTTTTCACAATAATGATAGTGCAGCTCAAAACATTTCTGATGATTAAAGAAGCAGTGGAAATAGACTTAAATTGGCAAGGGGAAAAAAAAAAAAATCAGTCTATTCTTGTTCCAAAAAAGGAAGGCTATTGCATGTGACAAATTGCCAAGAAACTGGAGATTTCCTACAAATGTGTGTATTTTTCTCTTAATGGAAGAGCACAAAATGGTTCTAACAAGATACTGTAGAAAGCAAAGTGGGAGTCTATGGTGCACGACAGTCTCAACAGTCTCAACCTTAACACTCAACAGGTGACTCAAAGATGCTGGCCAATAAAAGGAAGAAATTACAGGTGGCCAAAGAAGACCAAACACTGATTTTGGATCCTTGGCCAAGAACCCCTCCCCATTTGTGAGATGCCTGGGACCATGTAGCAGTATCATGGTAACATTTTCTCAGTGACCCCAAACTTTTAACCAGTAGTGTACAGCCATGGGCAAACGTTTTGAAAATGGCACAAATGTTAATTTTCACAAAGTCTGCTGCTTCATGTTTTTACTTCAGATGTTACTATGGATTACTGAAGTATAATTACAAGCATTTCATAAGTGTCAAATGTATTAACAAGTTCATTCAAGTTAGGGAGAAAAGTCAATATTTGCAGTGTTGACCATTGGTTTGCAAGAATTTGCCCTGGAATGCTGTCAATCATCTTCTGGGCCACATACTGACTGCAGTCTATTCATTCTTGCATAATCAGTGCTTGGGGTTTGTCAGAATTTGCAGGTTTTTATCCTGCTGCCTGAGAATTGACCACAAGTTTGCAATAGGACTGGGCGGGGGTTTCTTGGCCAAGGAACCACAATGTTCAGATGTTTGTTCATTGAGCCACTTAGTTATCACTTTTGCCTTATGGTGAGCAGCTTCATCATGCTGGAAATGACTTTGTTAGTCACTTTGAGAAGTTGCTCTCGGAGGATGTTTTTGTACTATTCTTTACTCATGGCTGTGTTCCTAGTCAAAAATTTTGAGTGAGCCCATTCCTTTGGCTAAAAAGCAGCCCCACACATGAATGGTCTCACTATGCTTTACTGTTGGCATACATTTGATCAGTTTCAAGTGATAGTAGTGCTTACGAGGTAGAGCATCTTGCCATAAGGCAAAATAACCAAGTAGCTCAGGGAACAAAACATCGAAATCTTGGATCCGTAGCCAGGAAACCCCCCCAGATCTTAATCCCATTGCGAACTTGTAGTCAATTCTCAAGAGGTGCACAAAATCCTGAAAATCCTAAAAAACTCCAAGCATTGATTATGCAAGAAAGATCAGTCAGAATGTGGCCCAGAAGTTGATTGACAGCATGCTAGTGTGAATTGCAGAAGTCTTGAGAAAAAAAGGGTCAACACTGCAAATGTTGACTCTTTGCATAAAGTTAATGTAATTGCCAATTAAAATTAGCTTCAGTATACCATAGTAATATCTGACAAAAATATCTACTATAAAAACACTGAAGCAGCAGGCCTTGTGAAAATTAATATTTGTGTCATTCCCAAACATTTGGACATGGCTGTACAGTAGGTTGATTAAAGATGTGTGTTTATTATTAAATAGCAGAAGAGTAATAGTTGAATAAATAAATACATTTATAAATAAGGAAGGACTACATGATGGGTGAATTACTGTATATGTATGCGTTTGTAGAGTTCATGTTTTAACTTATACTATAGTACCTCCAGATTGCAGTGGGAATTGTCTTATATTTATCATTATTAGTATTTGATTTTTAGACTTTGTTTATAAAAGCAATCTGACACAAGTTAATGTTTTTTTTTCTCTTTAATATTTCTACTGAAAAGGCAAAAAAAAGATTTTGTTCATCAGAAAACATTAAAGCAATGCACACACGCACGCACACATGCACACACACTGTGGGCAAACCAATTGATTTTCATAATATCTAAAATAAGCATGCCAGATTACCTCTTTCAATAGCTCCTGATCAGTCTGCAGAGAGAGCCACTGCAGTTTCAAGTGGATTTTTCCTTTTTCAATCTGCTGCAGGGTGTACCACTGTAACAATTGAAGACAATATTTAAAGAATTGTATCTAAATATGATGAACAAATTATAACTGCATTATTGAACAGCACTGAATTTTTTATTTTCTTGATTTTATTGTACCTGTACTGGTTATCCTTAAGCTACAATGTGGAAAGTCATAATGTCTATTGTTTTCAGACACCTCTACACAACATACATTTATTAAAATGAGTACAATTTTAATTGTAAATCTAGGTTTAAATCTAATTAGTGAGTCCTTTTCTATTCATCTGGGCATCACCCTCGTTCGTACTGTACCTAACAATAACGGTTTCAAGAACTAAAAATATAACTTGTAAATTAAACAGTAAAGTTTGGGTTGAGCATCAAAAACTAAAAATAACACAAAAATGAAGACAATTACAAAGAAAAAGAGAGGAAAGGAAAGAAAGAAAAAATGTCAGCAATAACTTTTAATTGAATCATTTTGTAGTTCCATCCATAATGTAAAAATGTCACTTTCATAAAGCCATTCTTTCCTAAATAATGTATTCCAAATATGACAAACATTTTTAAATCTACACTTTCTGTGTTTATTCAATGCCTTTTTGTGGTACTTTTTGCAGAAACGATTGTGTGTGCAATCCTTTCTGTAGTTGTCATTAAAATTTACTCTAAGAAGGTTTCTGTGTCACATCCACGACACTGATAAAATGGTAGATATTTTTAGGATGCAAGTGGTTATATAAATAACTAAATAAAAAAGGATGTGTTTATTTTAGCTGAAAAGGGAACGTTAAAAAGTTATATAAATTAATTTAATGACATTATGCTCCGCCATGTTCTGAGGATTTTTGTACAACAATACGAGTCCAAACGACACATCCGTAACACTGAACGATCTCGCAGCATACTGATGATTTTATTCCCAAATGATCTGGCTGTTTACACTATGGCACATACCTTATCTATCACCTTTTCCTGTTTCACCACCCCAAAATCCAGATTCAGCCTGTGTTAAATAAATACAAGTATAAAATAGGATTTCAGGTTAGCACAGTGCCTCAGTTAGTCAGCCTTATAATTACATTGTACATCACAGAGAAACAAAACAAGAACAGCCACCTGCCCATAAAGTCATCCTTGTCCGTATCCTCATCATAAAGCTCCACTTCAAGCTCTTGGCCAGGAGCCTCATGGACCACAAACTATACTCAAAAGAAATAAATACAGACTTACAAAAGAAATCAACATGGTTGTGGAATCCTGATATTTCTTAATTGCAGCACAATAGTTGCTCAATTTACCAGGACATTTTAGCAGATTTAACAGGTGAACTCCAAGAAAATTCATTTGTATCCCTAAAACATTCACAGATATACAGATGTCCAAAATACAATTGTACTATAATTGTTTAATATAGAGCAATTTGCAATATAAGACCAACTATGTAAAAATGTTGCCTGAACTATTTTTGTATCTGTTGTACACTGATCAGCCATAACATCAAAACCATTAACAAGCTACTTTGACAGCGGCCTTAAACCATGAACTGACCATGAACTGAGTGATTTTGACAGGGGCCTAACTTGGACAGAGCATCTCCCAAACAGCAGGTACTGTGTTGTGTTCCTGGTGTGAACTGGTTAGTATCAAACAAAAAGTGGTCAAGTGAAGGACAAGTGAACTGGTGACAGGGTTATGGACACTCAAGGCTCACTAATGAATATAGGTAGTGAAGGTGGTCCAATTCCACAACATAGCTACTGTAAAAAAACTAACAAAAATAATCAAATGTTGACAGTCATAGCCGTCACAACACACATTGTATTGCAGGTTGTGGCATATGGTTGCATGTCCATGCTGATTCTCCATCCACCACTGCAAGCACATCGTGGGCACATGTGCATCAGAACTGGACCATAGTGAAATGGATGAAGGTAGTTTGGTGCAATCAGTCTCATTTTAACTTTATCTTTTATTCTATCATATAGCTGGCCGAGGTGTATGTGTCACTTACCTGGGGAACAGATGGCACCAGGATGCACTATGGAAAGAAGGCAAGCTGGTGGAGTCAGTGTGAGGCTCTGGAGAATGTTATGCTGGGAAACCTTGGGTCATACCGGAGATATTCCTTTAACTTCATGCAATAGTATTTCCCAATTGCAGTGACCTCCTTCGCACTCCAAAATTGTTCAGGAATGGTTTGAGAAACATGACAAAGGAGTTCAAGGAGTTGACCTGGCTTCCAAATTCTCCAGATTTTAATCAGACTGAGCACCTGAGGGAGTTGCTAGACAAACATGCTTGATCCATGGATCCCCACCGTTCAACTTGCAGGAACTGCTGCCAACATCTTGGCGACAAATACCAGAGCAGCTTCTGAAGTCTTGGGGAGTCCATGCTTCAACATGTCAGAGCTGTTTTAATAGCACAATCTATCCAATATTAGCTAGATTGTTTTGGTGTTATAGCTGATCAGTGTATGTGCAAAGCATGGAATTGGCTGTTACCTCATACACCTCATTCCATTTGGGGTTCAAGGTCTCTTTTATGGTCTTTGTTTGAAAACGCTGGTGGCCAACCATAAGGACTGTATAAGGATCAGACTTGCCCTTTCCTAGACCCATCATTACTGTGTCCATGGCCTTCAAATCCTCAGCCTCCAACACATGGACACGTACCACGCCCTAGAGAATGTCCAAAAATCAGGTTTTAGCAGTTGCTAATATTGTGTTATGTTAATGCAGTTTATGTCACTTATAGTAGGATCTCCAGTCTGATTCACAACTGGTCAAGTTTTGGTTAATTGGAATGAAATCCTGGACAAAAAACATGTTGCAATATAATATACACAATGATTACACTCACTCGAGGCAGAGGAAATCTCATTTGATCCACCTTGACCTGGTCTATTAATGGGAAACATAAACGATTTGGTAGGACCATGATGGAAGCAATTATGTCCATGACGGTCGTCTCTGAAAAGGATCTGCAGAAAAATGTGTGAATTGCATACATGAGTTTGAAACAGTTAACTAACAATTTAAACCAAACTGTAAACAGGAGTTTATCCAAGTTCAGGGTTGTGGAGCATATGCTGAGCATTCTCGCAGGAGGTGTTAATACACCATAGAGCGGAGGACCATGCACACATATTTACACACTTATTTACACCTTGGGCAATTTAGCATGGCCAGTTCACCTTGTAATGTGTACTGTTTTTGGAAGAATAATGGAAACCAGAGGAACACGGTGAGAAAATGCTTAGATGCTAACCCAAGCTCAGAATTACGGATAAGGGATTGCGGATCTGTGAGGCAGCAACACTCCCTGCTGCAGTGAACAAATTTTATATAATAAAAGCAGAGTCAAGAAGTACATACCGGAAAGCTGGACTATCGAGGAGATTGGTCATACCAGTCCAATTTAATTGCAGGGTCTGGGGAATTTTAATGAATGAAGCTGATCAATAATTTTTGCAATAATGATAAATTGACCAATATGATAGATCTTTAGATCTTTCTAAAAATTTTACCCACAGGTCTACGAATGAAAAACATTGTGACCCCGCCCACAAGTGGGGACTGGCCAATCAAGGGGCTAAGAATCACACGGAGCATCCCCTGAAGCTAAAAAAAAAGTGAGGAAAAAAATTGTCAATTTAATTATAGATCATGATCTCTACTAATTTGTTTTTGTCACTGACTCTATACATACTATATACGTATAAACACTGAAACACTAAAAATGTGTGTTAATGTTTTAACTTTAACCAATTATTTAATCTAACAATAATACCCCATATAAAAAATACCTCCCTTGCATATCTAATTTTCTCAGCTTAGGATTTAAATAATAATAATAATAATAATAATAACATGCTGAACCAAAATGAAAAACATTGTTAAATATATTGACAAAAAAGGCAATGGGGGCCAACCTGAAGTTCTTTAACTCCTGCTGACATGTGTGACTTTACATCTGCATCAATGTCAAGATCCCCCGTGTACCTAAAAAATATTGAAGAAATACTTATGGAATATTTAACGAGCGATGACATTCTATGAAGGAAATGTTAATGGATCTTGAGTGAAGATGACCAGGTCCATTAATGAATTGTTCAGTAATTTGGGTTACATTACATGTGTGCTGATAGTAAGTGTATTTATTCTAAATAAATAATTTTCATAAATATCATATTTTACCTATTCAGGGAAAGAATGTTACAATATTGCATTTGTATTTTACTTGTCATAATTTTGCTAAATTGACCATTTGGGCAATGTCCACTTTTATAATTGAGGGTTTCTAAGTTTCAAAATAATGAATAAAAACAATTAGAGTTAGCAACAACTGTAATTTAATTCATGTTAAAATTAACATTGGTTTTCTCATTTAAATAATTTAATTATATGAATTTATAAATGTCTGCTAATTGTTCTGTCAACTAAGTTACTAACAGACCTCTGTCCTCAAAAATTATGCATCCGAATGCCAAGCGACATGTTCTGTTAATAACATACTGTAGTGGTGAATTCATCCTATACCTTAAATTGTTAATGATTACGCTTTACAACTTCCATATACAGTCCACTGAAGGAATTTAACAACTTAAACCATTATTTGTTCTATTGAAGAAGGACTTTTTACTGATGTCTATTGTACCCCAAATTATACAATGATTCTAATACAGATTGACCTTAGAATGGTAAGGTTGTACATATTATTTAAAAATGTTCAAGGTTGAAAAGTTGTATTTGCTCTGACCTCTTTAAAGGCTAGAACTTTGAGCCTCAAATATTAGATAAAAAAAACAAAAAAAAGTTTATAGTTTAATATAGTTTATAAAGTGTTTTTTTTTAAGTGTAAAAGTTTTTTTTTTTTTTTTTTTTAGAACTTACGCAATGTTGAGGTCTAGGATGACTTCCCTCATGTCTTCCTCGTGTGTGTACGCTTGTATGCCTGTAATTGTTGGAGCCTGAAAAACACCAGCCCGTGTGGCATACAAGTTCATCAACTTTACAGTTTTCTAAAATTGCTTAAGATTTGTTTTTTTATTTTTAAAGGAAATCTTTTTGAAGGAATCTTTATGCATTGTTAAGTGTAATTATTGCCGTGTCTGTTCTCCTCACCCTCTGGCCAAAGTGGACCTTGGTGAATTTGAATGTCTTGAGGTGATTGTTGGATTGCCTAATCATTGGCTGGATGCTTTCTTTCAGAAGTTTGTCCATGTAGACACCAAAGAAAGGCCAGGCTTGTTGAAGAATCTAAGAATATTCAGATATCACGTAATTTTTTTTTAACATCATGGCAGTGGTAGTTGTAAAATGGTAAAATATGAACTCATCACACTGTACCAATTGTTGAGAATTTTATAAAGGAACAATGTCATTTGTAGCTATTCACATTTTCATATTTTAAAATGTAGTTGACCTTGACATTACACAATAAGCAGCTTTATTGCTACAAAACTCAAGGACAAAAACCCATTTGATCCTATTATATGGCACAGTAAAAAAAAAAGTGACACCCTTTGACAATGACACAATAAAACGCTCCCGCTAGTCATTCCATTTATTTGAGCATGTTCTTGAAGGATATTTTGGTTAGACTGCCTGTCTGAGTCAAGTGAATTTTATGAAGCTTGCCAAAGCAGCAATTTCCTGGTTCTTCCTGACCTCATGTTTGTTGAAGAATAACACATCATATGAGGGGCATCCGAGTGAAACCGGGACTTGTGGTGAAATTTCTCCTGAGCAAACGTTCAGTGAGTGGAACATCTGAAGCAGGCAGTCCAATCATGGCTCTGGAGTACTGAAAACACTTTCTACCTTGATGGTATCCAAGCACTAATGAAACGCTGGGATAAGTGAATTACTATAGCAGAGGATTACATAGAGAAGTAAAAGGTAGTTTTTACTCTCATAACTGTGGTCTGTTGTTCTGCACAATAAAAGTCCCAGTTTTGACTTAAACACCCCTCATAATAATAACCCCTTATAATTAAGTAGACATTAATGTATATAGTACATTATTTTTTTTTTCTTACCTTGTTGATCCAGGCAGCCTTCTCAACTTCGTTAAATTGAATCTATTGAGTAAAAAAAACAAAATTATTTGGAAGAACTGTGTTCATCCCTCCCGTCTAGTTCCAAAAAACTTGTAAATGCTGTACTAATTCAACTCTAAGTGATTGGTTTGTAGTGGCCAAAAAGATTAATAAGGCAAATTAATGTAGGTTCATACTTTGCCATGGCATACAATCAATTAGATAAGTTCTATTTTAAATGCTTTGATTATTATTTTTTTAAATACAGACAATGGTATGGAACACGATGGAAGAAGCAACAAGTGAATGTACATTAGTGAAACAAGTGAAAGTTGACATTATCCTAATTTTTGCCTTCAAATCTCGCGAACATCTGCTTTGTATCCCCAGCAGAATTTCAAATTGAGTGTCAACCAAGAATGCTTTCTCTTTTAAGTGACATCAATTGTTTAAAAACTAGATGAAATGATCCACAGCTAAATCCTGGCATCCTGACTAGACTAACTTTGAAGGGTTGAATATTCAAATTTCTTGCTTTGAAATTATCTCAGGTGTGAAGGAGAACAGGAACCACACTCGCAGCCACTACATCATAGAAACTATGAAGTCCAATCACAATTACTTCGAAACAAGTTAAGGACTTTAAAAAATGACATTGTACAGTGTTTTCAGTATATATACGTATATATATAAATGCCTTTTCAGTGCAGGGGCTACCCGTACACGCGGGTGATCCTAAGCCCCTCTGTTTCCACCCAGTGAGTAGAGAATATCTGTACGTTTTCTTACAGGTTTCTTCTGTCTCCACAGACTCGACTATGTCCTAGTCCAGGCTCCCGTTCTCGCATGTGCTCTGCTGTCTCCGCCTGCATTGCGCAGCACCTCTTGTCTGACCTGTTCCACGCACCTCCATGTGCTGCCCACATGGCCCTCTATGCCTTGACCCACGAACCTGCGACATTCACGGCATTCTTATAACCTGCTTGAAGGCGCTTATTAAAGAAGGTTGTTTTTGTGATTGTGACATTTGGTTCCTGTGTGTTTATTCCTGTTACAATATATTTTATTCGAACATTAGCTTTATGTTTAATAATTTAGCCCAACTGTAGGCTAGTCGAACCTATAATGTTCGCTGTTTTTTATATATATATATATACACATAGTATACATGATTAAATGCAAATTTGATTTATGATAATTTCAAAGTATGATGCTATAATCAGGGTGTAATGTAATGGGCAGTAAGTTGTCAATTAGTCAATATAAAAACTTTGTAGAAAAAAAAACCCTCAGTAATGGTTGGTAAAGGATTACATTTGTGAATAAAGAATAAAAATGCAAGTGAAAATAAACATTAATAAGCAACATTATTAATGTATGAAGGCGTTTCCATGGAAGGAGAACCGCAGATTTCAGGGGTTGCATCTCAAATTATGGAAAATGACTAAATGGTATGGCTTGAGTGTTTTAACACCACATTATGGCAACTGTTCTGCCACGTTCTTATCAATCACAACTTCTTTCTTGTTTGCATTAACCCAATTATGACCATTATGATAGTTGCCAGTTACGGATGGTTTCCAAAATTAAGCACTGCTTCTCCAAAAACATTTATATAATACATACTTATATGTATATCACAATGTCTGAACAGCTCTAGAGAAAGAGAATAGACTGCAGTGAATATATTTCATATGCTTTCGGTTTTGTTTGACAAGCAACATTTTTTACATGCATGGACACATGCACACAAACAAAGAGGACTGCACTGTGTACATGATATCAAAAACACCAAAAGGTAAAGGTGGAGCTTAGAAATTAAACCTGCTTTGCCTGTAAGTTCCCAGGCAACGCAACAAAGACCACACCTCTGTAAATACACAACAGTGGAATGACACAATGCCCTGAATCCAAATCCACACCACACTAAAGCAAAAAGTTAATCCTCACTCCACTACTTCATTGCTCTGACTTATCGGATTATGAATTAAAGCAGGAACTTCTTCCCAGACCCCATGTATTATAGAGATACATACATCAGATTTCCAGCTAGCAAAACAATGCCAGAATGCTCAGGAAAGTATTTCACTAACAGGGTTATGAAATAACTTTGCAATATTCTGATAAATGTGTTATAACGTCTATAATGATATCATTTACTCTACATGATCCTAACCAAAACTAGAAATCTGGAAAATGCTCAAATCAAAACACTACATGATTTCAAGACTCCCAGGAAAAAAAAAAACATACAAATAAAATGAGTTCAACTGTTACTAGTTACTGTTACCAGGGCCTCAATACTGCAGAATGATGAGTCATAAATTCTAGAAATGTTTCATATTTACTATTTTCCAATGGTATGACAGGAATGACTGGACTATGAGCAGATCAGATGACTTAAGATTGACTTGTGCACCCCGCCACCATGGAATAATCTGGGACGATAATTGTTAAGCATGATTAGAAAACCAGGAAACCTTTATGCAGTACGAGTTAGTTTTAAAATTGGCCTGATTATTCAGTTTGTTATATGCATTTATAAAAGCAGGGACGTTTTCAAGACTATAAAGTTTGCATATGTGTGAACACTTTCGCGTTGCATTTCAAAATACTACAAATTTACCTGGTCAGCCACCAAACTTATCGAAACTCCTAAGAAGTTCAAAGCATTTTCTTCGCCTATCTACAGTATACAGCATTCCTGTTGGCATTAGTAGTAGTAGTAGTAGTAGTAGTTGTAGTGTAGTAGAGACAGTATTAGCAGCAGTAGTAGTTGTAGCAGTAGTAGTTCTAGTAGCAGTAGTAGTAATAGTCGATTTTATATGATGCAGAGCAAATAACCGTTGTGTTATAACTAAAAAGGTGAGGGGATTATGGCTGAGAGCTGGATTGCCATATGTAAATATGATACTGATGTGGCATATCAGACTGACTCAACTCAGGGCCTGCCTGGTTGAGCTGTGAATAATAGTTGACTGTAAATTTGATAAAATTTTGGGGTACTCTGATTTTTCAATTTGAATCAATTCAATAGCATTCATGTTTACATTTGTACAATATTAAAAATGACCAAAATTATCTAATAAAACATTAAAATACTGTATAACTTGCTTTGTTGATTGTTTAAATGTTTAAATTGGGGGGGTCTATACTACTTAACTCTGTATACAAGGTCGTGGGGGGACTGGAGGCTAACCCAGGAGACTTAGGGCACGAGGCGGGGTACACCCTGAACAGGGTGCCAATCCATCGCAGAGCACACACTCATTTACACACTACGGGCAATTTGGGATTCCAATTAGCCTAATCTGCATGTCTTTGGACTGTGGGAGGAAACCGGACTACCCGGGGTACACGGAGAGAACATGAAAAATCCATGCACAAAGACCCGAGGCGGGACTCAATCCCGGAACCTGGGAGTGCCGGGCGACAGTGCTAACTACAGTACTAAGCCACTGTGCCACCTGGTTGTGTATGTGACAAATAAAGTTTAAATTTGATTTGATTTAAGTATTAGTTACAGTAGCAGTAGTATTGTATCTAGCATTTTTTGTAGCTGGCAAAAAAAGCTAAATAAACAAATAAATGCTGGCTACATATGTTATGTCCTGTTTGCAGAGCCACATTTTTATTTTTTTTTCTATTGATGTGGATTAGAATTTTGTGCCACCCCAAAGTCACTGGGTCTAACCCGGCCACCCCATAGTACAAGCTCTGGCCACGCCCCTTGTTTTACCCACCCAGGTGGGCGAGTTGAGCGCCTTGATCATCTCGCTCTTGATCACGTGACTTTCATTGTCCACGAAGTCGATGGCGGCGTCCACGCGCGCACCCTTGTGCCGGCGGTTCCTGTCCCACAGTTCCCACAGCAGCACGGTGAGCAGGATCCAGCTGATGCTCAGCCCGAACGCGCCGCACACGTACACCGGGTAGAGCAGCAGCGCGCTCCGCACCACCATCACCACGAGCTCCATGAGCGCGCGCTGCACCTCGCCGGTGCTCAGCTCCTTCCCCGGCTCACCTTCCGACGACATGTCCACGCGCTTCTGTGCTTTTAAAAGTCCATCAGGAAAAGAAGACGCATCTTGGGGAAACTCGCTGCCTTTTCTTTCCCGTCTCCTGGATGTGAAGCGTCGGCGCTCACCTGAAGCGCAGGTTACAGATTACAACTCGATCGATTCCAGCAATTTGTTATAAATAATACATTAAAAAATAACTAATATTCAAATATTCCTGTCTCGAGTCCGATCTCACTGTTTCTTGACTTCCGCGTTGTAGACATCCAGTTTGTCCGAGATTTTTCGCTTCACCTGAGACTAATAGGTGGGGAAACGCCCGTGGTTCTTCCCACTCGGTTATTTATGGAAGCTGCTGGTACCAGTTACAGAGTGCAGACATCTCCACCTAATCACAAAAAAATGCACTAAATGCATGGAATGTAAAATGCCATGCAGTGTTCATCATTAAACGGCGTGCATATTGCCTTGGACAAGATAATAAAATAATGCAATACATTTATGCACTATAAACAAACAAATAAATAAATGCTGGAATTCCATGGTGGATCAGTAATCCATCAACAAATTTGATGTCCTACACAACACTTAGTAGATGATCTATATCTAAGAATCAGTTTTTTGTATATTTAATTAGCCAAATGTCATCATTATTATTATTATTATTATTACTACTACTACATCTGTAGTCATATAGTCTGGTGGTATCTCACTTCGGCTTTGTTGTATTAATAACCCTATAGGCTGAGATATAGCTTACAAAGACGAAGCTTCTTAATGTCAATTTAAACTTTAAAACTTTAAAATTACACTACATGACCATTAAAACATTCCCATTATTGTAGTATTACACTTACACTGTTATTTAACAATGTGGTCACTGCTGCCATCTTGTGGTTGCTTAAAAGTACTTTTGTGATATTTTTGCCCCAAATAACAAGGAATTCGAACTGTTTTTGTAATGAAAGCCAATATCCATCAAGGATATTGTGCTTGTCATTACCATTGCCTTTATTCCAATTTTTACAACTGTGGTAAAAAAAAAAAAAAAAAAAGGATAACCCAACAAACACAAGGAAAACATGCAAACTCATGCAAACTCAAATTTGCACAATTTGTCAGCCTCTCAATATAGCCTCTGTATACATACACATGGGTAGCAAACATGGGGCCAACATTAGTCAATCAGAACTGATGTATATTCTTCCACCCTTAAATCCACTTTGCCCAACATTGTTCATGTTCATCTTACTATTTATCAGAAGGAATAATAGATGTTGGGCCACTGTCACTTTGGAGCTTGTGTAAATATTATGTGCTGGACATGCCAGTGTGTGTGTAATTCTGGTAGGACTTTACCAGGACCATTAATATTGCTGGTGGTATATACACAGTTTATTGACAGTCTTTACAAGCATATAACTGAAAACTAAAGCTCATATTTTCCCTGCACATAGTTAATTGTCCTTTAGCCTGTCTGCTGTTTTACAGTTGTTCCTTGATTGAATTTCAAAAGTCATGAGATTATTATTATTATTATTATTATTATTATTGTATTAAGTGTACATTAAGGCAATGTTGTGAGTACTGGGTATATCTAAGCTGTACATGTTGTTGCGTGCGAGTCTTTGTTATTTACCAGAGAAAGCGTGTTCCCCGAGGAGCTGTGGTTCCCTTAGTTGCAGTGTCCTCCAATCAAAACTTGTTCCGCGAGGCACTCATGTTTCCTTGAAACTGAATGTTTAACCAAGGCCTTTTTTTCAGTTACTGTGATTATGTGATTAGATTACTTGTCTGACACGTCAAAATTGTTTTGACCTGTTAATCGTTTATTAATAATTTTTTCTCTGACATAAACGTCATATTATATAAATGTTGTTATGACATATAACATGGTTTTGTTCACTAAATCTGTACCATTTCCTCTGAGCGCAGATTACTCACTTTATTCTGGACTAAAGAGAAGAAATTAGAATATAAAAGTAATACAAGTATTTATCCATCCATCCATCTAGGAACCTCTGTAGTGTAATGGTGATCATCATTGTATTTATTCCCATTTTACGTCCATGGTAGAACCTCCACTCAACATTTACACATGCACTTACAGGCAGTTTGGGAACTCCAGTTAGTAGAATCCGTCTGGAATGTGGGAGGAAACCAAAGAACTCGGGGAAAACCCACCAAGCATTGGGAGAACATGCAAACTCCATGCACACAGACCTTGAGGCGGGAATCGAACCTGGATCTCCGAGGTGCATGGTGACAGTACTAACCATCACGACACCCTGCTGCTCATAGGAGTATTACATAATATTGTATAGAACATGTATCATTTAACATAGACTGGTGAGACTGTGAATTATCATCACTCACTCATCATCTATACTGCTTTATTCAGTATACAGGGTCTCGGAGGGCCTGGAGCCTATCCCAGGAGACTTTGGGCACAAGGTGGGGTACACCCTAGACAGGGTTCCAATCCATCGCAGGGCACAACACACACACACACACACACACACACACACACACACACACACACACACACTACAGTCAATTCATTCATTCATTCATTTT
>JAQQZT010000036.1:3817836-3831160 GCA_030068275.1 Clarias platycephalus | reverse complement strand
ATTGGGAGCTATCTTAACAGTACTGAATAATTGACTACTGCTCTAGTGATACAGTGTATGCTGTCATTTCTAAGTAATTCTAGATATAACAAACATTAATGTATCATGGTGAAGAAAAAACTGCAATTTTCTAGTAACAAAATTGTGGCTAGTAAAAAGGCTGAATGGCGAGTGACTCCGGAAATCCACTAGCCACATTGGCCAGTGGGCAAAAAAGTTAATGTCAAACCCTGTACAGTAGGTAAAGGATACTAACTCAATCTTTTACCAGATACATGTACAGGTCTCTATATGAAAGAGATAATAAAAATAAAGAAAAAGAAAAAAGGAGAGAAAAGATACATGTACACTGATTATATCAGCTGGTCTCTGTATGCTGTTTTGTTCCCTTTTTCTTTTGCAGTCTAAATGTGGCTGTAAAGAAGCTATTAAAGAAATTAGCTTTGTGTGTGATTATACTGTCTGTTCTGTGTTGTCTGATGTGTATTGTGTGTCTTACTATGCTTAAAAAGCACACAGGTTGTGTGGTGCATCTGGATAGTGAGCCCAAGTGCTTGGACTTGCTTATCTTGAGTCCAGCCTTATTAAGGTCAGTTATTGCTGGGCCCTTTAAACTGTACCGATGGCATTTTAGATCCAAAGCATATCACATCATCTGTTAAACATGATGTTATGGCATTAGTGTGTATGGCTGTCAGTGGAACCTAAGTCATTGGTGTTTATTCATGTTGTGATTTCTAATAACAAATTACTATCGACAGATTTGGGCATGAGCAGCTTTTTGTGATCGTTAAACAGGCAAGGGTCAAAGGCAAAGCGTCGAGACGGTACCACCACCAGACAAATTCAAAAGTTGGTAACCAAGAAATCTGAGAAAGCAGACAATCTGTAGTGAGAAATGAAATGAGGTCTGAAAAACAGTGCGGTTGTGATCCAGAAGCAAAGGCAAGATAAAATGCAAAAATACTGGGCATGAAAGGCACACAATAGAGAAAAGTGGTTATCTGAGTGCAGGTTAAATAGTGAGCAATGATGATCTGAGATTGGGAACAGGTGCATTTGGAGCAATGAATGTCATGACAGGTTAATTTTGGTCAGAGTTGGAAAAAAAGACTTTTATGGAAAAGGTCCTCCAGAAGGTGATTGAAGTTGTCAAAATCAGCTGCATTCAAAAGCTGAGTGGAAAAATCTTTTCACCTGGCAGCCACTAGACATCCAGAACCTTTAAATTTGCACTACCCAAAACAGAGGACATGAAACATTTCAAAACACAAAACCTGAGATGTCATTTCTATTGAGACAGACAGTTTCAAAGACATGAGTCCTTCCTGTAGATGACTCTTATTCTGGAAACATTTGAAACCGCACACACCATTTAAAAACAAATGTTAATGGACTCATTTTAATTAATCAACAAAAGTGAACAGAAAAGGGAGCAGAAAACATGACTGTGTGATGACTGTTCATGTAATATAAAACAGACCGACACTGCTCTCTGTTTTTGATTGACTTTGAAAACCAACCTCCAAGCCACATGCATTTCACACCAAGCGAAAACAGCCACTACGGACTTCATTGGTGTTCTGTTTGAGCAAATAGGCATGGACATGGTTGTTCCCCTTCGAAAGTCTGCCTTGGACATGAATGCATTTTTTATGAGTTTTTGCAAAATATGCCACCCTGGTATCCTAAACTGTTTAGCGATCACCATTTTATTAAAAACTCATCACTTTATAAAAAAAAAATTAAAGAGCATAAACTTTCCTCCTGTCTGTTTTGAAAGAGAAGTGTCGATATTTGGGCCCCATTTTCTTTATAGTGAACCAGAGGGAAAAAAGCCGATGTATAGTAATATCGGAGGGGAAACAGTGTGGGCACACAATTGCTGAAGAGTTGCATTAAGGCATACCATCAAAATCACTCAGTTTTACAGCTTCTTCATGTTATGTTTTGTTACTGTATATGTGATGTATTTTATAGCTAAATAAAACATTAAGCTAATAGGTGTCACATACTGTTAGGTGTTGGACTGTGGGCTTGATGGCAAGGCATAGACGCAGAGGGGGATTACGGCAGAGTCGTTTAGTGAGAAAACCAGAACATGAACAAAGGAGTTTGGCTTTATTTTGGAGCATGCTATAAACAAAACCAATAATCAACTAATAGACTAGGGACTAAAACTAATATACAATACAGACAAGGCATACAGACCAGACACACTAAACAGACTTGGCTAGGCCTACTAGTTATACGCACTAGCTGCCAAGCTAGATGTTGGCTAAACAGACTAGTGGCTAGAGACCCAAGGGACGAACAGACTAGGTACACAGCAGACTAGAGGCTAATCCTGCTAGGAGACACAGAAACCAAGAGACATAAACTAAATCAAGACAGGTGCAACTTAACTTAAACAGCTCCATAAACAACTGCCAACTATAACAGAACCAACTTAAACTGAACATAACCCACCAAACAAAAGAAATACCCACTTAACAGAACTATCACATTAATGCTCAACCCAGTTTCCCAGAACAAACAGCTATTTATAACGAAACTAATGAGCTACCTCGGTTCAGGTGAGCTCCCGCATCACCTGAACCGAGGTGCCTTCTGGGAAACTGAGTCTACAACAAAAAACTACAAAACAAAGACAGTGCCCTCTAGTGGTGAACCCTCACAATAGGCTAGCAAATGATTGTGACCCATAGGAGCTATTCTTACAACAGTACAGGTGTGTACATTTATATATATATATAAAGTTTCATACTGTAACTCTGTATCATCCATACTGATCCTATTGTTTTGTAGTTTAAAAAATATGGACATGCAGCAGTTGTTGTGATGGTTAAAAATAAATATAATTAGCTGAACATATCAGATGAAAAGACATTTTTTATGTTTCTTTAATTTTAAATGTTAAGATAATTGGGGGGTGGCATGGTGGTGTAGTGGTTTTTTCCAGGGGTCCGTGTTCGATTCCCGTCTCTGTGTGCATGGAGTTTGCATGTTCTCCCCGTGCTTGGTGGGTTTCCTCTGGGTTCTCCGGTTTCCTCCCACAGTCCAAATGTAGGTTAGGTTAATTGACATTCCAAATTGCCCGTAGTGTGTGTATGAGTGTGTGTATGTGATGTGATGGATTGGCACCCTGTCCACGGTGTACCCCGCCTTGTGCCCTAAGTTTCCTGGGATAGGCTCCAGGCCCCCGCGACCCTGAATATAAGGATAAAGCGGTACAGAAAAAGAATGAATGAATGATAAGATAATTGGGCTAGATAAGATTGACTAACGGGTTAATTAATAATAATCTTATTGTTAACAATCTAAAATGTTACATTTTCATTGACTAAAACTAGACTAAAATACTTAAGGGTTCCTCTGACTAAAACCAAAATGACCAAAATGTCTAGACTTTTAATCGACTAAAACTTAACTAAACAAAAATAGGATAAGATTGACTAAATATGATAAAAACTAACAGGGACATGAAAATAGCTGACAAAATTCCTGCACTAAAAAAACACTAATTCCTGCAGAGTAAAATAACAATTAAACTTTATTTACTCTTATTTCCTCTCTAGAATTTTACACCTTCAACTTCATTTTCCATTCAACTGTACAAGCAGCATTGTCAGCTTGGGTAACTGATTTATAACTACTGGTGTAACCAGTAATTTTAACCAAAAAAAGTGATCATTTTGAGTAAATTGGAGTGCAATCATATGATTATGAACCTTGCCTGGTCTTTCAGCTGCTCCCATCAAGTAATCACCACAGCAAACCACCAGGGGACCACAGGGCTGTTTTTTTTTTTTTTTTTTTTTTTTAAATAAAAAAAAAAATCAGCCTGGGTTTTAGGCATTGTCTAGGAATCAAACCTGCGCTTTCCACGTGACAGGCAAGACCCCTACTGCTAGTCTTTGGCTTCATGTCCATGTTATATTTGCAAAATACATACCGTACAAAAGTAAAATTAAAGGGGGCTGCTTTGTAGGACACACACACACCGGGGCGAGCACACACACACACACACACACACACACACACACACACACACACACACAAAATAAAAGATGCTTTAGTCCAAAAAGGAATGCCTGCGTGCCACATGATACTTGATGATATTTGGTACTCGTAAATCAAGACTCGCTTGTTTATGAAGACAAAATGTATAAAAAATCTTTGCTCATCTTGCGGAAACCTCGCAAACAGGGTTACTCGCGATCCGAGGTTCCACTGTACAGTCAAACAGTATCACAAAGGTGATTTAAAATTACATAAAGCCAACACAAATTGAAAGTTCACATTTTACTTAACTTGGCGCATGCTTTTTTTTTAAATGTAAATTTAAATATTCTTAGTTGATTATTTAATGATCTGCTATTTGTCAATTAAAGTTTTATGGTGGTCCAACAAACACTATATGTATAAATGTAAGCATGTAAAAATCTAACCATTACACGCATTACAATTTTTTTATGCATATAATACAGTATGTACGTTTATTTTCCAAAACTGTTCCCACAAAGTTGAAAGCAAGAGGGCTGAATATGTTGCAACATAATTCCCCTTTGCATAAAGCCGTAGTTTCACAAATTTGAAGTACCATGTGCCTCAGGACTTGACATCAGGTACTGACGTCAAAAATTCTCTTGTGAATGAATCAGCTAATCCACTGAAAGACTTTCAAGAAGAGTGTAGGTTTTCATAAGAGCAAAGAGCACTAAAACGAGAAGGAGATGTAAATGTCAGGAGTACACAGAATTTTATCCATGTATTTTATAGTATGTAACAACCTGTTGCTAGAATTTACCCTATCTTTATTTTTCCCCTCAAGAGCTGGCCCAATGATGCTCTACAAGCTGTGGCATCTCGTTTCCTGGAGGACACTGAGATGACAAATGATGTCCGTGCCAGCTGCATAGACATGTGCCAGAAATTCCACATTTCCACAATCAATCTGTCAGCACGCTTTTTGGTTGAGCTGCAGCGCCACAACTACGTCACCCCGACCTCCTATCTTGAGCTCATCTCAACCTTTAAAATTCTGCTGGATTCAAAGAGAGCGTAAGTGTCTCTGTGCATATACACGAGAGTTTGTCTTCAAACATGATATGAATGTATATTTTTTACAATTTCAAATTTACCTAACATGTACTGTATATTATACAATAAATTATCATCCTTTCCTCTCAAGTGAGGTAATGAAGCTAAAACTGCGCTATGAGGTTGGCCTGGAAAAGCTAAACTCTGCTGCCGCTCAAGTGGCCACCATGCAAGTTGAACTGGAGGCACTTCAGCCTCAGCTCCGCGTGGCTAGCAAAGAGGTGGATGAGATGATGGTAGTCATTGAGCATGAATCTGTGGAGGCAGCCACGACAGAGAAGGTTGTTCGCATGGAAGAGGAGGAGGCAAATGAACAGGCCACGGCTGCCAAGACCATCAAAGATGCGTTTGATGCAGACTTGGCAGTTGCTATGCCCCTCCTGGATTCAGCTCTAGCTGCACTTGATACACTTACTCAACAGGCAAGAGAGCACACACACTTACACAAACACAAAAATAACTACATCGAGCATCCAAAGTACTTTGCTTGAACAACCCAAAACTTGATTTTACTCTCTATAGGACATTACAGTAGTAAAATCCATGAAGAGCCCCCCAGCTGGAGTCAAACTTGTGATGGAGGCCATATGTATTCTGAAAGGCATAAAACCTGATCGCATCCCTGATCCTTCCACCCCGGGCAAAAAGATTGAGGACTTCTGGGGCCCAGCCAAAAAGCTTCTAGGTGACATGAAGTTCCTGCAGAGTCTGTATGAATACAATAAAGACAACATTCCACCTGCTTACATGACGATCATCCGTAGCAAATACATCACCAACCCAGATTTTGTTCCTGACAAAATCCGGACGGCCTCCACCGCAGCTGAGGGCCTTTGCAAGTGGGTCTGTGCTATGGATGCTTATGACAAGTGAGTTTGACCATGAGTGGGCATCCTAAATCTTACCACTAAGTAAATAATTATCATATAGCATTGCACAATCTTTCTTTATAACCAAATATGTTTGAAAAGTTTAATGAAATACAGTGTTTTGCCGCTGAATGAACAGTAATTCATACACCATGAACTTTTCCAGTTTTTGTCATAACCACAAACGTAAATGTATTTTATTGGGATTGTATGTGATAGACCAACGTAGAGTGTCACTTAATTAAGAGTGGAAGCAAAGTGATACTCACTCACTCTGACTCATCTTCTAGACTGCTTTATCCTGTATTCAGGGTTACGGGGACCTGGAGCCTATCCCAGGAGGCTTAGGGCATGAGTCAGGGTACACCCTGGACAGGGTGCCAATCTATCGCAGGGCACACACACATACACTCACACACTCATTCACACACTACGGGCAATTTGGGAATGCCAATTAGCCTAACCTGCATATCTTTGGACTGTGGGACGAAACCAGGGCATCCGGAGGAAACCCACCAAGCACAGGGAGAATCAAGTCCTGTAGACAGGTTCTCCCACCTGAGCTGTGAAGCTGTACAGCTCCTCCAGAGTTACCATGGGCCTCTTGGTTGCATCTTTGATTAAAGCTTTCCTTGCATGGTTTCTGGATTATGGCTTAAAAGGTGTGCCGTGAGACAACATCCCAGGCAGAGAGCTCAGAGAATGTGCAGAACAGCTGGCAGATGTTCTCCCCGACATCTTCAACATCTCTCTGAGCAGCACCGTCGTCCCTGTGCCAAAGAAGTCTTCTGTGTCCTGTCTCAATGACTACCGCCCTGTTGCACTCACACCCATCATCATGAAATGCTTCGTGCGGCTAGTCATGAGACACATCAAGACTCTGCTGCCCCCCTCACTGGACCCACTGCAGTTTGCGTATCGTTCAAACCGTTCGACGGACGATGCCATCTCCACCCCACTCCACCTGGCACTGACACACCTTGACAAGAAGCACACTTACGTCAGAAAGCTGTACATAGATTTCAGTTCAGCATTCAATACAATCATCCCCCCAACACCTGATTGGGAAACTGAGCCTATTGGGCCTGAAGACCTTCCTCTGTAACTGAATCCTGGACTTTCTGACCGAGAGACCTCAGGCAGTGCGAATCAGGAACTATACCTCCAGCACCACCACACTGAGCAGTGGGGCTGTGTGCTCAGTCCCCTGCTGTTCACGCTGCTGACTCATGAGTGTGTAGCGACACACAGCTCTAATCATATCAAGTTTGCTGATGACACGACTGCGGTGGTCTCATCAGCAAGAACAACGAATCAGCATACAGAGAGGAAGTGCAGAGGCTAACAGACTGGTGTAAAGACAACAACCTGTCTCTGAACCCACGTAAATATAAGACAAAAGACAAAAGAGATGGTTGTTGACTTCAGGAGGACACGGAGCGATCACTCTCTGCTCAGCATCAACAGCTCTTCTGTGGAGATCGTCAAGAGCAAAGATTCCTGGGTGTCCACCTGGAGGAGAACCTCACCTGGTCCCTCAAGCACAAGAAAGCCCAACATCGTCTTTTCTTCCTGAGAAGGCTGAGGAAGGCCCAGCTTCCACCACCAGTCCTCACCACCTTCTATAGAGGAACTATTGAGAGCATCCTGAGCAGCTGCATCACTGTCTGGTTTGGGAATTGTGCCATATCAGACCGCAAGACCCTACAGTGGATAGTGAGGACAGCTGAGAAGATCAGCGGGGTCTCTCTCCCCTCTATCGTAGACATCTACACCGCACGCTGCATCCGCAAAGCCACCAGCATTGTGGCTGACCGGACACACCCCTCACTTACTCTTCACCCTCCTGCCATCTGGAAAAAGGTACCTTAATAACATTGGGACTGAACTGATAAACACACAAACACACATGCACAAACATACTGACCAACAACCATCTAACAATTGTACATACCAACTTAAAATTGCCCTTTTGCACAATATTTGTTATTTGTTACAAAAAAACTATTCTCTCTGCTGCTATCTACAAATAAATGTTTACTGTTTCTCATTCCACTACTACCTCAAATTATTACCACAGAATGTTGTAAACGCATTATGTTATTGTGTTGTGTTGTCACTCTTGTTTGCACACTTGCATGTGCACTTTATGTTGTCTTTCTGTATAGGCCTTAGATAGTTTCTGTTAATTTATAATGTTTGTCTCAGCAGCCAGCTAATTAGATTTCTTAGTTGTTAGCTAGTTAGTTTTTCATTAATTTATGTTGTTAATTTATGTTGTAAATTTATGTTGTATGTAGCTGGTCCTGACTTAATGTTCTCTAACAAACCTCTGAGGGCTTCACAGAACAGCTGTATTTACACTGCGTTTAAGTTACACACAGGCAGGCTCACTTGGTGACAAGGTGACTTTTGAAGGCAATTGGTTCCTCTGGATTTTAGTTGGGGGTATCAGAGTAAAGGGGGCTAAATACAAATGCATGCAACTTGCGCGAAAAACATTTATCGATTTTCATTCCACCTAACAGTTATGTACCACATTGCGTTGGTCTATCACATGAAATCCCAATGAAATACATTTACGTTTGTGGTTGCTACGTGACAAAATGTGGAAAAGCTCAAGGGGTATGAATAATTTCGTAAGTCAGCTTTGTATGGCCTTCTCTGTCAGGGTTGCAAAAGCTGTAGCCCCTATGAAAGAGAAGTTGGCACAAGGAGAAGCAAAGCTGAAGCTAGCAACAGAGAGCCTCCAAAAGAAGCGGGCAGCTCTAAAGGAGGTCCAGGACAAACTGGAAACACTTCAGGAGACTCTGGAGGCCAACAAGAACAAGAAAACTGACCTGGAACATCAGGTTAATAATAATAATAATAATAATAATGATAATAATGTACTGTCTCAGTAAACATATTTAAATATCAATAGGTGTCTTGTGTGTAAAGGTAAAAACACTAATTTACATAGTTTGAGGGGTAATTTGCCATTTGAGCTATACATTTACAGACTAGTTTTAAAAACAACTTATTGAAAAGTGCAGGGGCTTTTTTTTTTTATTATTATTTTAAATGAACCTTCAGTGCTGTCAATGTGCTGTATCCTGGTCAGAGTCACAGTGAATGCATAACCAATCCCAAGATCATGTGTGTATTTTTTTCCAATACATAATCTACTTTGGTTGTTGGTGATGATAAACATGTCTCTCATTTATGACATTTCTATTTGGTGGCTGCATATATACAGTGTGGGTGTTCATAACTGTTTCTTTTACCACTTGGAACAAACTTTCCAACGGACAATCACAATCACAACAGACATGCCCCTTTTGATGCTGTTGTTGTGTCGACCATTTTTATACATAATATTTTTCTTTTCATCAGCAGTTTAAGCTTCAAATGTCTTCAAACATTTGGCATCAAATGGCTTCAAAAGACCTACTGTATGGTTTTGCCTTTGTGTGCACTTTTCTTCAGTGCATCATGCTGTTTCTGCTTTGAAGAGTAGATCTAATTTCCAAGCTCACTCTCTAGGTACACACAGAACTCACGATAAACACAGAGCAGTACGGAGCTGCTCTGATTTGTATATCAGACCATCAGACCTGGGTATCATTTCTTTTTTTTTACATTATGAAGATCTTTGAGCAACTGACTCCCAATCTCCTCAGACCTCAGGTCTATCATGAACTGGATCCCATACACTTTGCCTACAAGGAGAAGGTTGGCAAAGGGTCCTTTGGGGATGATGTTCTTAGATTTTATTTATTTTTTTCAGTCCTGTCAATACATTCCAGCCCCTACTCACTACCCAGCCAACCTGACTGATTTGTGAAGTGGATTCATACTTGGTGACCTGGATTACAGACTACTTCACCAGGCCTCCACTGTATGTCAGGATAATAGATTGCACCACTGAGATCAGGGTCAGCAGCATGGGAGTTCCTTAGGGGAATGTACTTTCCCCTCTTTCTCTGCATTTTATAAATTGCTGACTTGAAATACAGCTCAGAGTTATGTCACATACATAAGTTCTCTGATGGTACTGATATAGTAGGGTGTATCAGGGATTTCCACAAGGGTGACTATATGAACCTTTTGGATTATTTTGTGACTTGGTGCAGGTCAAATCATCACCAGCTGAACACCTCTAAAAACAAGGAAAGTTAAAGCAGGTCCAGGACACACTGGTCTAAGAATAATTATTATGACTTTCAGTAGACTCCAACCACACTACTACCAGTCACTAATGAAGGAATTAACATAAAGGTGGTGGGAATATATAAGTACAATTTAAAAAAAGGTCAGCTGTTCTTTTTGAGGAACTGGGCACTGTTAGCATCTACAAAAAGCTCCTACAGATGTTCCGCCAATCAGTTGTGATCAGTATTCTCTTGTGGTCTGTACTGTGCTGGGGATGGAACCTCAAAAGCAGTGATGCACATGTTTAAGCAAAGGTAGTTAGGAGAGTGGAATCTGTGGTTGGCTTAAAGTTTGACTCGCTGGAGCTGGAAAGGAAGACCAGCTAAAATAATATTTTAAAAAGCCACCAAAGTTTGGGATTTTTGTTCTATGGACTGATAAAACTAAACTTTACAAGCCTATGAATCAGTGGTATGTTTGGAGAATAAAGAGTGAAGCATATGCAGAAAAGTGCACCCTGCCCACAGAAAAACATGCAGTGTGTAAGGGCAAGATGGATTCAATGAAGTATCCTTGAAGGAAAAATGACATACCATCTGTGAGGAACCTGAAACTTCAGTGTCATTGGACCTTCTAACAGGATAATGATCCCAAGCATACTTAAAGGTCCACCTTCATTTGGTTTCAAGAGAAGTTCTGGAGGGTTCCACAGTTGCCTGACTTGAATCTGATAGAGGGAAAAAAAAAAAAAAAAACAGTTGCAGCATGCAAACTCAAGAATCTTATTGAACTAGAGCCCATTGCCCAAGCAATGCTAGACTTCAACTTTTCACATAATATTTGATAATTTTATTATTTTATTAGCTTTGCATGTAGCGTTGAAGGAAAATAAAATATGAAAAATGTTAATAATAGGAATAAAATTTTTTTTTAAAAATGAGTCTTAGCAACAACAGACAATAGAAAAAGTTTACCAATGGCTATTAATTTAATTAATTTAAGCCAGGAATAATAGAGGCCTCTACAGTATGTTCGATGATTCTGTTAAATGATAATGTGTTACTATATACACATTTAGGCCAAATAATGTGAGCTAACCATTTGTGATAGGTGGAGCTGTGTAGTAAGAAGCTGGAGAGAGCAGAACAACTGATTGGCGGTTTAGGAGGAGAGAAGACACGTTGGAGTGAGACTGCATTGAACCTGGGAGAACTCTACATCAATCTTACTGGAGATATTCTCATTTCAGCTGCTATAGTAGCCTACCTTGGGGCTTTCACATCAAGTTATAGACAGGTACACACACATATGTACACAAACACACGCACAGAGGATATTATATGTATTTTGATATATAGACTTATTCTTGCATTCGTTGATCTTCTGTAAGGAAGAATCTGAAGTCTGTATTGGGAACACTGGGTATGGCAGAATTACACCCTGAATGGGACATCGGTCCATTTTAGGGCACCACCTTATTCAAACATGAACATCATTTATTAACTGACAATGAGGTTTCATTTGGAGGGCTGTGTAAATTTACTTTGTCTAATTGTATGTGTGTAGAGTGCTACAGCAGAATGGATCAAGCTGTGTAAGGTCAGAGGGATCCCCTGTTCTAAGAATGTGTCTCTAATGCATTCACTGGGAGAACCGGTGAGAATTAGAAGCTGGACAATTGCTGGCCTTCCATCAGATAGTTTCTCTATTGACAACGCCATCATCATCTCGTATGTACCTCCTCAAATCTATACATACGGGATATGAAATCTCGATCATGTGTTTGCATAGTAACTATCTTTCATGGCCGGCTCAAATTTTCTTCTAAACGTTCTCTGCATGATCCACTAATGCTGCACACATGTTCCATGTAAATGAGAAACAGCATTATGGTCTGCTAACTAATAACTGCTAATATAGTATTAACCCTTAGCTTGACCTTTCATAATGTTTCAAAATAAGTTGGTGTCAGGCAAATTATATTTTAAGTTGGATGTACTGTATGAAGAAAGGATGTTTCTTGTGTGTAAGCATTCTTTTGAATGTTATTTGCAAGGTTGTGAAATGTTCCTTACTTGTTTTTCAAACATCTCTCCTCTGCAGGAATGCAAGACGATGGCCTTTGATGATTGACCCACAGGGACAAGCAAACAAGTGGGTAAAGAACATGGAGAAAGCCAACAGCCTTCACATTATCAAGCCGAGTGACAGCGACTTTGTGAGAACGCTGGAGAACTGCATTGAGTTTGGCAAGCCAGGTGATTTGCCTCGTATTTGATTTACAACAAAATATAGGACTGTACTGATATGACAGTAGTAAGATGCGTTCGTCGTACTTCTATACTCTAGTAATTTTAGAATTTTCTTTCAAAAACATGTGGCAAAAGTATCAACACCCCAACAATTCAATTCATTATTGTAGCCACCTTCTGTTTACATGGGGTATTAATCGGTGGTTGCATTCATGTAAATTGCAAGTAAAAATTATGTGTTGGTTAATGGTTACTGTTAATGTCCAATAACTGCACACTCCAAAGTATTTTAATTACTTACACTACAGAAATACTATTGTCAAAATTACACATATTTCTGGCAGAAAATTCTTATTTTAATTAAAGGGCAAAATTGAAACGTTCCAAATCAAATGATCCACTGAGGCCAGACCCTTGTGGGAGTAACCACAGGAACAACACCTGTTTATGATCTAGCAAGATCATTAGAGTAAATGATTAAAAAGCAGTTTGAATAAAATAAAAACATGTAATCATTTTCTTATTTATTAAATAAAAAATACTGTTTACTGTAAGACTGTCCCACTCTAATAACACCTAATGTCATACTCTCTGACAATGCTGTTAGCCTTAAGATTAAGATACATTGTTGATTTGGCTTCCAGTGCTGCTGGAAAATGTGGATGAGGAGCTGGACCCCATTCTTGAGCCCTTGCTGCTAAAGCAGACGTTTAAGTATGGTGGGAGTGTGTGTATCCGGCTGGGAGACTCCAATATAGAGTATTCACCAGATTTCCGCTTCTACATCACCACCAAACTACGCAACCCACATTACCTGCCAGAGATTTCAGTTAAGGTGGGGATTGGTCGCTGGTAAACTAGTTTTTAAAAGTAAATGAGCACCAGACTGATATTCCTTCTTTGTTCCTCTTTAGGTATTCGACCTAAAGTTATAGTTTATTTTTTTTAATTATTTTTTTTTTTGGG
>JAQQZT010000036.1:3768235-3784598 GCA_030068275.1 Clarias platycephalus | reverse complement strand
GGAATATCCAGTCCGCACTACAACTTGGCACAGGTTTTACGCCGGATGCCCTTCCTGACGCAACCCTCCCATTTTTTATCCGGGCTTGGGACCGTCACTGTATCCAGTGGCTGGGGTGTGGTCACTGGCTGGAATCGAACCCGGGCCTTCCGCATGGCAGGCGAAACACCTACCATGTTAATTATTTAATTATTATTATTGGTCCCCATTGGCCTCCACGGTCCCTAGTTGGACTACAGAGGTTCCTAGATAGATGGATTATTATTAGTATTATTATGTTAAAAGTTATTTAACCCTAGGGCCTCAAAGTGGCGCAGTGGCAAAGTGCCCACCCTATCATCTGGTTCGGTTCCCGGGTGATGCTGTAACCTCTCGCAGCCGGAGGTCTAGAGAGAGGTGATTGGCCGAGCTCTCTAAATTCTTAAAAAATCCCACAATGTGATTTTCTGGATTTTTTCCCCTTATTTTGTCTCTCATAGTTGAGGTATACCTATCATTATAATTACAGGCCTCTCTTATCTTTTAAGTGGGAGAACTTACACAATTGTTGCCCCACTGCATACACTTTGGAAAATGAGAAACAGGAAACAAGCCAAAGGAAAATATAATGATAGGAAGCACAAACAAATGAACAACGGTCACAACAATGAGGTGTGTTAGCATTTATGATCTGATATTAATGACTTCATTTATTGCTCACAGCTGCGATGCAAGAAGTTTGAGGAAGAACTGGAAAGCTATGCCAAGCAGGTGGAGGAGTTTCCTTCTTTTGGGGATCCATCTCAACTTAGCGTGTATCTAAAAAAGGCCCAGATGCTCAATTCCAGGCTGGAGACTGCCATTGAGAAAGTAAGTTTGTAAAAATTATGCCTCATTATAGATTGTTAATCATAAACTTTAACTGTTTAAAAAAAATCTCAGTTTCCTAGTCCTATATGTACTACTGTATATTCCTTAACGTTGGCTTTGCTGATTTTTTAAGAAATCTGCAAAATCAGATTGGCCTGAGCATCTGTTTTTACCTGTGTTTTTTTTTCTTTCTTCTTCTTCCCAAGATTGAGGGCTTTAATAAGGAGGAAGATGTATTTGGATGGCAGATTACGCAGTACCCTCAATGCAAGACAATCCATGACCAGCTAAACCCCTACCTTCGCTTGTATCAGACCGCTGCAGAGTTTCAGACTGAACATCGGCGATGGCTTAAAGGCCCCCTCACATCCCTCAAACCTGACAAGGTGGAGGGTGATGTCAGTAACTACGGGCGCTCATTTAACAAAATGGAAAAAGGTTTACATGACTCACCAATGGCTCTTCAGCTCATTTCCCATGTCAAGACTCAAGTTGAGGACTTCAAGCAGCACATCCCCTTAGTTCAGGTACTGCACAGAGATAAATGAATATTAAATATTAAGATGACATAATGGATCATTTGCCACACAAAAACCTCGGAAATGTCTATAGTGTGGTGTACATACATGGATTTAACTTTTCATAATACTTGAAGTCTCTGAATATACTGTATTTCCGAATGTGACTATGCTGTATTTTAAGAAGCTATTCATTCTTTCTCTAGTCCTAATTTTATGTGGATAATTTCCCACCTTTATGACATGAATTTTCATTCAAAAGCATACAGAGATTTTGGTAAACTTTATTCCATTAGTGGCTTAGTGGATGGCATTTTCAGATACCCAACCAGAAACACATATAAAATGACACAAAGAGTTCATTTTAAATAAGCTTTAACATGGTCTACTTCATTTGACCCCTTCAAGATTTCATGGAGCACAAAAGGACACAGTTAATATAATACTTTACTGTTTCTTGGTGGCCCAGCTGGATTAATGTCTTTAGTGTATACCATTACTCTCACTAAAAATTTCTCTCTCCTCCAGGTGCTTTGTAATCCAGGCTTGCAAGACCGCCACTGGGAGGCCTTGTCAACCGTGGTGGGTTTTTCCCTCAAGCCTTCAGAAAAGGACGCCCACATGTCCCACTTCATTTCTATGCACCTTGAGGAACATTTGCCCAAGTTTGAGGGCATCAATGAAGCAGCCAGCAAAGAGTACTCACTGGAGAAGGCCATGGAGAACATGATTGAGGAATGGACAGAAATTAACTTCAGCCTGCTACCCTACCGTGAATCTGGCACGTCCATTCTGTCCTCGGTGGACGAGATCCAGATGCTGCTAGACGATCATATAGTCAAGACACAAACGATGCGTGGCTCATCCTTCATTAAACCCTTTGAGGCAGAGATACTGTAAGTAGTTTTTAAGGCAATTACAAACAAACAAAAAGTTTACAGAGAAAAACTAATTAGTTTGGCTCACATAACTTACATGCACAGATAACATACAGTAAGGTTCTGGATTTGAATATTCTGCAGGTATAAAGCATGAAGCAGTCATCTAAAGTGATGTAAAAAAAAAAAAAAAAGCAAAAATACTAATGGAATATTCCAAAAGCTAACATCATAATAACCATGATTTTCAGTATCTTTTAGAGACATTTAAAAGATATCTACATTGCAAAATCTTAATGAATAGATTATGGGCTTGAATAATAATTTACTGAGTCTACTATGAACCACTGTTTTATATTCTTAGTTAGAAATTAATATGGCAAAATAAATCTGTTGTTTGGGTTTATGTTGTAGAGACTGGGAGGGAAAACTGCTGCTGCTGCAGAATATTTTAGACGAGTGGCTAAAGGTGCAGTCCACATGGCTCTACCTGGAGCCCATTTTCAGTTCTCCAGACATCATGGCCCAGATGCCAGAGGAGGGACGTTGCTTCATCACGGTGGATAAAATCTGGAAGGACCTCATGAAACAAGTCAGCCTGGTAGGTTGATCGATATCTGTCTGCCATGTGGAAGGCTCAGTTTTGATTGCCAACCAGTGCCTAAACCCCAGCCACTGGATGCAGTGCTGGGCCCAAGCCTGGATGAAATGCGAAGGTTGCTTCAGAAAGGGCATCCAGCGTAAAAAACCTGTGCCAAGCTTGTACTGTATACAGTATGTGGACCGGATGGTTCGCTGTGGTGGCCCCTTGCAGGGAGCAGCCGAAAGACCAACAACAAATAAATATATAGAAAAAGAGAGAGTTCTCAGGTTACTCGTAAAATTGTATAATGGTACTGTACAGTGGCCAAGGCGGCACAGTGATGTAGTGGAGGTCACCTTGCACCTCCAGGGTCTGGGTTCGATTCCCCGCCATTGATTTGATTCCCATCTCTGTTTGAATGGAGTTTGCATGTTTCCTCTTGCTTGGTGGGTTTCCTCCAGGTACTCCAGTTACCTCCCACAGTCCAAAGACATGGCGATTAGGCTAATTGGCATTCCCAAATTGCCTGTAGTGTGTTAGTGTGTGTGTGAGTGTGCGTATGTGTGTGTACCCTGACCAGGGTGTACCCTTTCAATTGTTATATGATGGTTCTGATGGTTTAATTAACTGAATCTCAGGCATTTGTAAATCATTAATAAATGGTCAGTCAGTGTTAAGCGTGTTATAGAAATGCAATTGGTGCAATACTGGTGTTTAACTGCAGAATTAAAACCACGACTTGGAAGTAGTGCAGCTGGAATGTAGTACTTTTACAGTTGTCTAAGCTTAGTAATTTTAAATCAGACTCTAAAGCCCATTTTCTTTCTTGCTTTAGGACACCCGTGTCCTGGCTGTGGTGGGCATCGATGCGATGTTACACAGCCTTAAGAAGAGCACAGAGCTCCTGGAGCTTATCCTGAAAGGCCTGAACATATACCTGGAAAAGAAAAGACTCTTCTTCCCTCGCTTCTTCTTTCTGTCCAATGATGAGCTACTGGAGATTCTGTCTGAGACGAAGGACCCAACCAGGTACACTATTAAGTCAAATGAAATTCAGTTTGATCAGCCTTTTAGACAACAGGACATTTAAAACCAGAAACATTCTAAATGACTGTAGGTGTTTTTAAATTAAACTTGGTAGTTTAGTATGGTATAAACCAAATACAGTAGCTGGAAACTAATGGGAAGATAAGCGGTTATACTGGGATAAAACTATGAAGTAGACAGGCTGGATGATTTAATGTTAACAGTCAATACATGAGAGATTGCATCAGTTAGAGAACATCTTGGCAATTAAACATTCCGTTTGAAATAGATAACAGTACATTTAATTACCATAAGGTCACAGTAGATACAGTGTTAGACCTATTCTCTATTTCTTTGTGCATCCTCCAGAGTTCAGCCACACCTGAAAAAGTGTTTTGAGGGCATTGCTAGAGTTGTGTTCACTGATGAGCTGGACATCACACACATGAAGAGCAGCGAGGGAGAGATGGTGGAACTATTGGACATCATCTCTACTTCTGAAGCCCACGGCCAAGTCGAGGTGTGGCTCTCCCAGCTGGAGAGTGGCATGCTGAAATCGCTACACAAGGTACCAGACAGTTTCAATTGAGATTGATTCCCGTTTTTGGTACCCATTTTAGTCCCTGCATGTATATATATATTTATAAGATCATAAAAGTTTCTATCTAAATAAATTTTGTATTTGATTGTGATTTGCAGGTGATAGCTGAGGCGTTTGAAGCGTACCCTAAAGAGCAGCGTAATGACTGGGTGAGAGCCTGGCCAGGTCAGACAGTACTGTGTGTGTCTCAGGTATACTGGACCAAACACATCCATGAAGCCTTGGCTAAGGGACCACAGGTCGGTACCACACACATCCAACCATCCATCCATCCATCCATCCATCTACAGTATCTAAACAGGCGGTGGTAGTGGTTAGCACTGTCGCCTTGCACCATCAGGGACTAACACCATTAATATTAATAGGCTTTTAACCATTATAATGTTGACTTACTGCCTTTAGTATTTTCCTTTTAGCATAAGTATAGTCTTATGTTTTCTGCTAATTTCTTTGTTAGGCTCTGAAGGCTTATTTGGATCAGAACAACAAACAGATCGAAGACATAGTGGGACTGGTACGTGGGAAACTGTCCAAACAGAACCGAGTGACTCTGGGAGCGCTGGTGGTGCTGGATGTGCATGCCCGTGATGTCTTGGCATTACTTGTTCAGCAAGGTGTAGATGACGAGAACAACTTTGAGTGGCTCAGCCAGCTGCGTTATTACTGGGAAGTGAGTGTGTGTGTAATCTGTATATGCTGAGAGAAAATATTGTGTCTTTCTTAAATTAAAAAAATCACTTTGAAATAACATGTCGGGTCGGGTTGGGGCGGGTAAAGAAATTGTCACTTTATTTGCTGGGTGTGTTGGGGCGGGTTATTAAAACCAAAATTAAATTAAAAAAATCCATGTATGTTGCGTGCAATTCCGCTGCCAGTCACAACAAAAAAAAAAGAAATAAAAGTCATGATGGAAGACGAGGTGCGGGAGAAATTGAGGTCGGGAATTTACATAATTTAATGGTCGCGGGTGCGGGGCGGGGCGGGTTGTAAAAATAGATACAGTGGTGCGGGGCGGGCTGGGGCGAGCCAAATAATTTCATAAAAGCGGGACCCGTGGGTTGGAAAAATACCCGACCCGCGCATCACTAATGTCTGATATCATCATGGCCTTTATCTCTCCCCATATTTTGATCCAAGTGAGGCCAAGTTTCAACATTTCTCTTTACTTTTGCAGGAGGACCAACTCCAAACCAAAATGATTAATGCCGGCCTGGCTTATGGCTACGAGTACCTGGGTAACACACCTCGTCTGGTCATCACCCCTCTCACTGATCGCTGTTACAGGTCAGAACAACTTCATGCTAAATTCTAAACACATACTGCAGTGGTTTGTCCTTCACTTTCCTCTGTACACGTATTTCTGTATAATCCAGATCATGTTTTTTCTTCTTTGTATTGCTTTTCTCAAAATTTTGTTACTTGCAACCTGTGAAAATATATGTAAATAAATACATTAAATGTATATTATGATTTAGTTCACTTATTCAGTTCTGGTTATAATTGAAGGTCCAGATTATTAAATACATTGTATGTAGTTCACTAATGTTAGTAATATTTAATTTTCTGCTTATGTTGATCTGATGTTTGCCACAATATTATACTGTGACATCAATAGATTAAGGACTTTAGATGATTTTTGATAAAGTTTATATTTGACTTTGATGATAAATCTTTATACTTTTTAAAATAAATAAGAACCTGATGAAGGTTATTTATTTAGTTCATTTTCAACCATCTTGCCAGATTATAACTGTGCATGTCTTTGTCCCTAGAACACTTTTTGGAGCACTGAACCTGCATTTAGGAGGAGCTCCTGAAGGCCCAGCAGGTACAGGGAAAACCGAGACTACTAAAGATCTGGCCAAGGCTGTAGCTAAGCAGTGTGTGGTCTTCAACTGCTCTGATGGCCTTGATTACATTGCCCTTGGAAAGTTCTTCAAGGTCAGTGACATTTACCTGAATTCTCTATTGTCTTTTTAATTACATTTTTGTTGCGTCCGGTCTACAAAAACAAATAAAAGGTTCTATTAAATTTGTTGTACCTAACAGAATACTTAAATTATAGCACATGCTTGTGAAAATGATCTTATAGCAAATAATCATATTAGCAAATAAAGTATTCTATATACATACAGTCCAGTTTTACTGAACAGCTTTAAGTCATTTGGGGTTATTTTTTTTGTATGGAAAACTCATGGATTTTGTCTGCTTGTTGTAGGGCTTGCTAGCCTGTGGTGCTTGGGCATGCTTTGACGAGTTTAACCGTATTGACCTGGAGGTGCTGTCTGTGGTGGCACAACAAATTTTCACCATTCAGAGAGGTTTATTTACTGTTGATATGATCACCTTTACAGTCTGGATAGGGCCAGAAAATCCAACTCTAGTCTAGATATCAAGTTATATAATTATTTTGATGTTCTTAAAATGTTGGTCTGTGATGCTTTGGGCTGCTCTGATCACTCATAGAAAGTCAAAAAAGGCATTATTAAGTAAGAACTGTCATCATGTCTTTCATCACAGCTCTCAGTGACTCTTAATGATTTTAAAGCTTTTACATGCTACTAAAATGCTATTATGGACTAAATTAATCCTAGAATTCTGTAGTGAGCATGTTAAATATCACAATATCTGATCATTAAAATTACAGTAGAAACATATAATATTGATTATGCACTCATTCAAATAAATATTTAGCCCATTAGCATTATATAGTATCTGTGAAAGCACTACAGAAGTCCTAAGAAATCCATGTTTCTGTGTAGGAATCGCAAACCATTCCGAGATGCTGATGTTTGAGGGTACGGAGTTAAAGCTCGACCCAACTTGTGCTGTCTTCATCACTATGAACCCGGGATATGCTGGCCGCTCTGAACTGCCAGATAACTTAAAGGTATGACAGGTATAATTAGTCTAGAAATTATTTAACTTGGATAGTATATAATATGGCTTTTTAACTGCACTTTAAATATCATATTTTACCTAAATGTATTTCAATAGGGGCACTGGTGGCTCAGTGGTAGGTGTTTCGCCTGCCATGCGGAAGGCCCGGGTTCGATTCCAGCCAGTGCCCACACCACAGCCACTGGATGCAGTGCCGGTCCCAAGCCCGGATAAAATGGGAGGGTTGCGTCAGGAAGGGCATCCGGCGTAAAACCTGTGCCAAGTTGTAGTGCGGACTGAATATTCCGCTGTGGCGCCCCCTTGTCGGGAGCAGCCGAAAGACCTAAATGTATTTCAATATCTTACAATACAATTTTTGCATAGAAGCAAATGAATTTGACAGACAAACTTATCAATAGAAATGTGCTTCTCTATAATGCAGATTTTGTATGTACTTTATGGCAGTCAATGTAGAAGACACGTTTTTTAAAATCTTTGCATCAGGCCCTGTTTCGTCCTGTGGCCATGATGGTGCCCGATTACGCCCTGATCGCTGAGATTGTGCTGTACTCTTGTGGTTTTGTAACCGCGCGACCGCTCTCAAGAAAGATTGTAGCCACGTATCGCCTCTGCTCCGAGCAGCTGTCCTCTCAGAGCCACTATGATTACGGTATGAGGGCCGTCAAATCTGTCCTCACCGCTGCTGGAAACGTAAAGGTAAGCTACCTTCATCAGACATTTTGGATGATCAAAATATATCTTGGCCAAAACTTATCGTCTGTCAAAAATCTCTTCCTACACTATTTCTTTAACGTAATTTTGAATGATCAAGGAAAAATAAAATTCCCCTGAAAAGAAATCAAGATTGCTCTATTCTTTCTATTTGTTTCTTTTTCTATTTCTTCCTCTTTCTTTCTCTCACTTATGTTGTCATAGCTTAAGTATCCAGACGAGAACGAGGACATTCTTCTGCTGAGGTCCATCATCGATGTTAACCTTCCCAAGTTTTTGGCCCATGACCTGCCACTGTTTGAAGTAAAATATGCATTATTATGTTTAAAATCAACATATAGTACATAACCTGTACAGAGGTGCAAACATGTATGCTTTTGACATAGAGTTTATGATTATCTGCTGCAGTCAGAACAAGTAATTCAAGCCAAGGTTTAACTCTTTTAGCTAAAATAGCAGTCAGCTATATTAATACCTACAGTAAAATGGGATGCTGATCAGGGAAGTTTTAGTTAATTTTTTTTAAGGAATTAAGATTTTAATTTCTAGAATTAAAATAGAATTAAAGATTTTCATTTCTTTTGATTTGACCGTTTGCTTGGCTAATCTCCTGTAGGGAATCACTTCAGATCTCTTCCCTGGTATAACACTTCCCAAAACGGACTACACTGTCCTGCTGGAGGCCATAAGCGAGAACTGTGAGAAGATGAACCTGCAGATGACAGATTTCTTTACAGAGAAGATCCTGCAGATTTTTGAGATGATGATAGTGCGGCATGGCTTCATGATGGTGGGTGAACCATTTGGAGGGAAGACATGTGCTTATCGAGTCCTCGCTGGTGCCTTGAATGATGTCTGTGAAAAGGTAACATGCTTCTATTTTAATTTTTGCCCCTCATGAATTGTGGGGATTGTGGGATTGTGGGTGAGGCATAGATGCAGAGTGAAAGTCTTTTAATAATGAAACAAAACATGAAGAAAGGAAGTTGGCTTTTCGCTGGAGCATGTTTCAAACAGAACAGACTAGGAAAACAGACAGGTATCAAAACACAGACTAGGGACTAATAGATCCAATGCAATACAACCCAACAGAACTCAAACAGGCTATTTATAATCAAACTAATGAGTCACCTCGGTTCAGGTGAGCGCTCCCATCACCTGACCGAGGTGCATTCTGGGTAATGCAGTCCAGTAAACAAAAACACAAAACAAGTCTCTGAGCGCAAGGCACCCTGTAGGGGTTAACCCTGACAGTGCCCAGAAGTATAAGGTGACATCTCGCTGCTATTTCATTACAGCTAAATTTAAAATGAACAGAAAAGTAATTTTTTATTATTATATGATATTCATACAAATTATTATTGTGGTGCTATTTAAGATACCTTGGTAACAAATAATAACATACAGTAGATTATCCTATATACAGTATATCAACTCCAGAATTATTGGCCCCTTAATAAAAATGTTAACATTTATAGTAATGTAGTAACTATAGTAATGCAATCTAGTTTTGTTTTAGCTTTTTTTTTCAACAGAAATGTTGGTAAAATATGTATTGAGAATTTTTTTTCCTTCGCTCCAGGGTCTGATGGATGAAAACAAAGTTCAGATCACTGTTATCAACCCCAAGTCTATCACAATGGGTCAGCTGTATGGTCAGTTCGACCCCGTCTCTCATGAGTGGTCCGATGGTATACTTGCTGTGAGCTACAGAGTCTTTGCCATCTCTCAGGTACAGCATTATAGGGGATTGCATAATTGAAATGTGCACTTAAATTTTCTTTAAATAAGAAAGTTAAGAAATGCCAGAACAGCATACATTTATAAAAAATACTCTAGATTTTAATAAGATGTCCTGATCCTTTGTTGTATAACCCGAATTCCACAAAAGTTGGGATTAAAAAAAATATATACTGAACGCTGATGACACCCTGGAAGGTCTCCCTCCTTTTTAGCCTGGAGGACATGGCATCTGTGATTCCAACAAGAATGTCAAGTTTGGACTTGTCTGACCATGAAACACTTTTGCACAGTCTGTTTTAAATGAGCCTTGGCCCACAGGACACAAAGGCACTTTTGGACCATGTTTACAGATTTTTTTTTCTTTTTGTATGATAGAGCTTTATTTGGCATCTGCAGATGGCACAGTGGATTGTGTTTACCGACAGTGGTTTCTGGACATATTCCTGGACCCATTTAATAATGTCAATAACACAATCATGCCGATGGGTGATGTAGTGTCATCTGAGGGCCCGAAAACCAACAGAGGTCTTCGGCATTGTCTCTTACGCACAAATATTTCTCCTGTTTCTCTGAATCTTTTGATGTTGTGCTTGTACTGTAGATCATGAGATTTGTAAAGCATTTGCAATTTAACATTGAGTCATGTTTTTAAAGTATCTTTTTACACACTCTTTCACAGATTGGAGAGGCTCTGCCCATCTTTACTTCTGAGAGACTCTGCCTCTCTCTTGTATAGTTACAGTAATTAACCTTTTCAAAATTTGTTGCCCCCATTCCAACATTTTGAGACCTGTAGCAGGCATTAGATTTATTACGAGTTCATTTAGTGGATAAAAGTGTAGAATTTCCCGATTTAAACATTTGTTATTTTCTCTATGTTCTATTGTGAATAAAATATTGGCTCATGTTATGATATTTGAGGTCTTTTAGTTCGAATTTTTATAAAATGTACAAAATATCCCAACTTTTCCGGAATTTGGGTTGTAAATCAGCTTACGTGATACATTTTTAATGTTTCAATTAGACAATGATGTTGTTAGTTTTACATTTAAAAAAGCTGTTTATATTTAATATTGTATATTTGTATACAATAATGCTTTCTCCCACACCCCAAAATCTAATAAATGTTATAAAAAAGCCTATAGCATTTCTTACAAAAGTGTCTCCAGATGCATACTGTATATTTCACAGACTTCCCTAGCATCACTGACTGCTTGATACCCAAGATTACCAAAATTAAAATTCAACTATCGTGCCTCTTCATGTATTCAACAATGAGAGTTAGTCTGCTGGCCAAGCAATAACTATTTCTCCTCTTTTCAGACTCCAGACAGGAAGTGGCTGATTTTTGATGGCCCTGTGGATGCAGTGTGGATTGAGAACATGAACACGGTACTTGATGACAATAAGAAACTGTGCCTGATGAGCGGTGAGATCATCCAAATGTCTCCTCAAATGAGCCTCATTTTTGAACCCATGGATCTGGAAGTGGCTTCACCTGCTACGGTAAGAGACTCTACGAGTGCATTTCCTGTGTTTATTAATAATTTCCTGTGTCTACAAATTTGTACTTAGTAAAAAGATGCTAAATAATGTTAAATAATAAGGTAGAAACGCTGTTATTGCAAAGAAAAAAAACAATCCACTGTTATTTCCAGGTAAAAGAAAGAAAGACACAAACCAGAAGCATGTCACAGCACTTCTAATCCTATAGCAGAAAATACATAACAGGACTATCAATAAAATAGGAAATTTTTGTACTTTAAATGTGACATTTTGACAACTGGTGGTGTTTGTGTGCAGGTGTCTCGGTGTGGAATGATCTACATGGAGCCTCATATGCTGGGCTGGAGGCCGTTAATGGTTTCCTGGCTCAACACCCTGCCATCAACACTGAGCTTTGTGCAGAAAGACCTTGTTGCCGACCTCTTCGACCGCATGCTGCCACCCTGCCTGCAGCTCATACGCAAAGGGACCAAGGTGCTCATGCAATTTAGTGCATAAAATAATTTTTTTTTCTTCTAGAGATCCTGTGGATTGAGCAGCTGAAGCAGGCACCACCGATCCCCAAGGATGTGCAGTTTAATGAGATTATCGTTCCCACAGCAGATACAGTGCGCTATACAACTCTGATGGAGATGCTCATCACTCACCACTTTTTTTTTTAGAGAAAACATGTTTAACATCATTTGGACTTATTGGAATATTAGTTTAAGACTATGAAGTCTTTCCAGTTTTAAGTGAAATAAATGTTTAATCTTTACATTTTTGGGTCAGTGTTACCTCTAAGAATTCTTCCACCACTTTTTTTTTTTTTTTTTTAAATAATCGAGAGATCTTACCTCTTGCTTTTTCTGTTTTATGACCTACATTAGGAGCTGTCTCCGACATCAGATGCCAACCTTGCACGCTCCCTAATGAACCTGATGGATTGCATGATGGATGAGTTTAAAGATAAGAGCCATATGAAGACCATGAGCGAGAGAGATGTGTCCTCCTGGCTCGAGGTGAGAGAGAACTCAAACCTTAACCACACAAGTACTGCCTAGCACTCCTAGAACTCCACACGACCTCCCTGTATACCCAGGTTGCCTTGTATTTGAATAAAAACCAAAGTCAAACTAACTTGGTTCTTTATATCTACCTCTTTCTCTTGGCTAGGGTATTTTTGTGTTTTGCCTGGTGTGGTCGGTGGGTGCCAGCTGCACAGAGCCTGGGAGAGAGAAGTTTGATGCTCTAGCGAGGGAGCTGCTTACAGGTGCACTGTCTGAGAAGACAAGAGCAAGTCATGGCATCCTGGAGGAAATAGAAGCACCCAGCAAGCAGCTCACAGTGCCTTTACCTGCTGATGGGTCTCTCTATGATTATTACTTCATCAAAAAGGTTAGTAGCACTGACATTATGGGAAGAGCCTTTTGGATGTTGCCTGTAATGAAAATGTTGTATTTTACAGTGAAACCTTGGATTGTGAGTAACTTTGTCTACGAGTGTTTTGCGAGACGAGCAAAAATGTAAAAAAAAACTTGGGTCTTGAAATATGAATAGCCGGCATGCGCCATGTGATCACAACTGAGCCAATGGTTCTTCTCTCTCTCGTGCTGTGGGATTATGGGTAATCATCTCCCATACTCAGTCTCAGTGCACGTGCGTCACTCATAGTTAATGTCCATGCATGTTTATACTGTTTACTGTAATATTGTGATCATATGCTTGTGTGCATAAAGCATTTTTTAATTTTGTCTCCAAGTGTAGTCACAGTTCTTTAGTAACTGTACTGCAACAACGGCCCCTGTGAAGAAAAAAGTTTAATATGCTGTAGCAGTTCAGGAGATGAATCTGGTTAACGCCAATGCAATGTCACATTTCCGCGAAATCCTCAAAAGGAGACAAAAGTGTCATTAGAGAGGTTCCTTGTTAAAGATTTGCCGACAGAGACACTGTCTGTGTGTGTGTGTGTGTGTGTGTGTGTGTGTGTGTGTGAAAGTCATCCCACACAGTTAAATTCTTACTGGTTCTGTGTAGCCAAAAGGTGAGCAGAATAAAACATGGAGGTGGTAAACAACCCTGTAAGTTTCTCTTTACAGTATATTTCCGCTTTGTTAAACATATTTCCACTTCAAAATATGATACCTTCCAGGTTCCGAGTTAAATCCCAAATAGAACTGAATGGAAATGGGTTACAAAAGAATTTCAAATGTGTATGAAGCTAGTTAGCTTTCTAGTTTGGCTTTTGCGTAAATGAAACTATACACAGGCAATTCAGACATCTTGAAAGCAATTAAATTAGACAAAATGTTTAATGTGCATTTTGTACTGTGATTGTTCTTTCCTCAGTACATCAGTGACTGAGAATTAGTGTAATTAAAGATTGTGGGATGTGGTGTGATGCATGTACAGTAGTTAGCCAATCCAGTGGTGTTACCTTGCGTTATCACCATATGGAATACCTCTCATCCAATTAGATTGCTCAGTCAGAACTAACTATTGTACAAATAATTAATGCCATAAAAGTTTTGAACTGTCATTGTTCTCTGTTTTTTTCAGTCTTGATGTCATAAAAATAATTGTACTTTAAAAAGAGCCAAGTCACTGTTAGAGTAAAAGAGCCTTGAACTTATAAAAACTAAACTACTTATAAAAAATAATTAATTAGCAACAGGTTAAATAAGTTAACTACAAATTTGCACAGTATAATTGGCATGTTTTTTGGTGGTGGGAAGAAACAAAAGTATCTGGAGGAAACCCACCCGTCATGGGTGCTGTGTGTGGGCTTTAGGTGAGGCATAATTGCAGAGGAGAGAACTATGAAAGTCTTTTAATAAAGAAAACGTGGACAAATACACTCACTATGAAACTACGAAGGATCACACTAGACAACTACTGTAGGAGAAAACCAAAACAGAAATAAAAAAATCTACAACCGTTGAAATCTTAAAGAGCTAAGTAAGACAAAAACTAGGTCATTAGACTATCACAACAGGAACTAAGGAAATCAGCATTATGCAGAAGCATGGTTTAACACAACATCACTTACAGTGAAGCAACTTAACTAAACAGCAGAAATCACAGGGTTGACAAGTTGTCTATTGTTTAACTAACAAAAGGAATAGCAGTAATAACCACGGAGTTAACAGATTAACCGACAGCGGAAGAACAGGTTAAACACAACCTCTTATGTAACTGAACAGATGCAAGACCCCAATCAACTGAAAACACAGCTATTTATAATGAAACTAATGAGCTGCCTCGGTTCAGGTGAGCGCTCCCATCACCTGACCGAGGTGCATTCTGGGAAATTGAGTTCAAAAAACACAAAAATACAAAGAACATAACCGAGGAGTCTCTGGGCGCATGGCGCACTCTAGGGGTTATCCCTCACACCACCAAGCACAGGGAAACAACTCCATGCTCACAGACCCAGAGGTGGGAATCTAACCCAGACCCTGGAGGTGCAAGGCAACAGTGCCAACCTTCTACCTATCTATCTTGCTATAATGAACATGCAGTCCATTTCAGTACAAGGTTTGAACAAACTGTTTGTTTGTGCAATTGCAATTTGGACTGCAATGTAGTCTGTTATTTGAAATGAATCTGTTACCCCATGTCTAGTTTCATTAACTGCATAAGTCAATACATATTATTTATTTCATTCGGATGTACTGTAAGGATGTGCATTAGTAAATAAATTAATGTTTGTTCAACTCTGTGATTTAACTCAGGGTGCAGGCAGATGGGAGCAGTGGATTGAGCAGCTGAAGCAGGCACCACCGATCCCCAAGGATGTGCAGTTTAATGAGATCATCGTTCCCACAGCAGATACAGTGCGCTATACAACTCTGATGGAGATGCTCATCACTCACCAGAAGTGCACCATTTTTGTGGGACCCACAGGAACCGGCAAGAGTGTGTACATCACAGTAAGTGTTTGATGATGGTAAAGTCCTCAAAGGACAGTAAAAACGGCCTGACAAAATTAGATCAATTATAATAAGACTATGTATAATATAGTACAAAAATATAGGTTTAGTTTCTGGTGGTGAAGACTGGCCATTATATTTATAATGTAAAAAAAAAGTTTTTAATGTTTAATTATATGAATTGTCTAAAGTGTGCAATTGTAACTAAGAAGGTTTCTCACTTACACTTGGCTGCTAGAACTAGTATGTGTATCGGTATGTTGTGTGTGACAGCATGCTTGTGACAATGCACATGACTGAAGCTCAAGCTGCTATTTGTTTGCCTCCTTTAACCTACAATATGAATATGAATTTAGACATTTTATGTAAATATTCGGAATTTTTTATTTTGCATCTTTAGAATTAATCTGGTGAGATTAACTGCCTCCTTTTGTTGTTCTGCAGGACTTTCTGTTAAAGCACCTCAATAAGGATATATACAATCCTATGCTTATCAACTTTTCAGCCCAAACAACAGCCGCTCAGACGCAGAATATTATCATGTCCAAGCTGGACAAAAGGCGCAAAGGAGTATTTGGTGCCCCAGTGGGACAAAAGATGGTATGAATTCTTAATACATTGTACATACATGATATTATATAACATTACATAATACAGGTTTTTATTGTATATCCAGTATTGTTTATTTCTCATTATTTAGTAGAGGAAAAGCAAACAGATTTTGATTTTGATCTATGATTTCCATGTCTGGGGACACTCAGTTAAAATGTTTTATTCTGTGCAAAACCTGTGGTGTGAGGTTTGATGATTCAAGGCCAAGTCTAACCAAAAAAAAAAAAGTTGTAAAATATTTTTAAAAGGTCCCAGTTCAAACATTGCTTAGGATTGTATAAATCTTGTAGGATGGTTCATGCAGTGGAATAAGATGGTAAAGCACATTATTTTATTGTAAGATTAGGGTGTTGCTTGAGATGCTTTAATGTGGTCTCTTTGTAGGTGGTGTTTGTGGATGATGTGAATATGCCTGCGAGAGAGACGTACGGTGCTCAGCCTCCTGTTGAGCTTCTGCGCCAGTGGCTGGACCACTGGAACTGGTATGACATGAAGGACTGCTCCACAATCCACCTGGTGGACAT
>JAQQZT010000036.1:3690284-3703250 GCA_030068275.1 Clarias platycephalus | reverse complement strand
ATATATATATTGCAGCGGGTTACTTCACCCTCTTGGGGAAATGTCTTTGGTCTAAGCCAGATTAGGTCAAATGTTGAACGTCCAAATGACGTCCAAGTTGGGTCATGGTTGGATGTCCAAATAGTGGACCTAGTTTGGACATCAAAAAAAATAAGCCAGATTAGGTTGTCAAAATGACGTCCAAGTTGGGTCATGGTTGGACGTCCAAATAGTGGACCTAGTTTGGACGTCGAGTAGACGTCCAGAATTGGTCATAGACCGACCGACCCAATATAGACATGATCTGCACGTTTATCCGACGTCCAATGTTTAGTGGGACCGCCACTAAAGGTTACATGAAAATATTAGCGACAGTTTGGTGATTTAATTAATATATTTGTCAATTATGGCATGCTATTGATAAGTTAACCCATGTCGAAATAAGTGCTATTAAAAGAATTTAGTGCAATGTTTAATTTTCATAGAAAGTGCCGTCTTTCTTAACGCTGTCATGCAAAATGAGTCAAAAATCGATTCCTGAGCAACCGATGTCAGCTAATTCAGGACCTTCACTGTAGACAGCGCCTTGTAACGTTGGACGTAAGAGGCAGCGACTTAAGAAGACTCCTAAGAGAAAGTTCGAGAAATACACTTAGAAAAGTTATCACTTAATGTAAGATATATCTTAAGAGTCTTCTTAGCGCGCGAATAGTGTGCGTTATCGAGAAACCGGGCCCTTATCTCTTGTCCTTTCTGTTTTATGACCTACATTAGGAGCTATCTCCAACATCAGACACCAACCTTGCGCGCTCCCTTATGAACCTGATGGATTGCATGATGGACGAATTTAAAGATGAAAGCCAGATGAAGGGTATGAGCGAGAGAGAAGTGTGCTCCTGGCTTGAGGTGAGACAGTACTCAAACCTTAACCACACAAGTACTTCCTCGTGTGTTATACAGTGGAATCTTGGCCTTTCCCTTATGAATTTTCACCAGAATTTTTTTTGCAAATGGATGAACAGAGCCGAACACTGGCTAAGTTGCATGTGCGACCAAGAGTCTTTCAAAACTTTTTTGAATCAGTGGAAAGATTGTTTTACATCTTGTGCAAGATTTAGTGTAGACTTAGCACCACAGGTCCAAAAAAAAAAGAAATGTTAGTCATTTTCTATGGAAATTAAGAAAAATCATTGCTAAAAAATCAGCCGGTGCCAAGATGAATCATAAATTAAGGTTAATTGAGGTTATTAATAAATTAGTGCATATTCTACTTCATTTACATGGGCACTGGTGGCTCAGTGGTTAGGTGTTTCGCCTGCCATGAGGAAGGCCTGGGTTCGATTCCCAGCCAGTGCACAAACCCCAGCCACTAGATACAAAATGGGAGGGTTGCGTCAGGAAGGGCATCCGGCGTAAAACCTGTGCCAAGCTGACTGGATATTCCGCTGTGGCGACCCCTTGCCGGGAGCAGCCGAAAGACCAACAACAACCTTCTACTTCATTTACATGTCTTTTTTAAATGTTTTGGTTGTTTTTATATGCAAAAATATGATTATAGTGTTGGAAATTGGTAATATTTTGGGTCGCTGGAATGGATTATCTGCATTTACATATTTTTTTAAATGGGAAAATTCATATCGTAATATAAATGTTCACCTTAAGAACTCGCCTTTAGAGCGAAGTAAATTTGTATGCCAAGGTTGTCTAGTATGTTCATAATCTACTAAAGTCAAACTGACTTGGTTCTGTCTCTTCCTCTTGGCTAGGGTATTTTTGTGTTTTGCCTGGTGTGGTCGGTGGGTGCCAGTTGCACAGAGCCTGGGAGAGTGAAGTTTGATGGTCTAGTGAGGGAGCTTCTTATAGGTGCTCTGTCTGAGAACACAAGAGCAAGTCATGGCATCCTGGAGGAAATAGAAGCACCCAGCAAGCAGCTCACAGTGCCCTTACCTGCTGAGGGGTCTCTCTATGATTATTACTTCATCAAAAAGGTTAGTAAAACCTTGATGAGAAAACATTGGCATTTTAACATTGCCTGCCATTGAAAAGTGTCATTTATTTTAAACATGTAAACACCAGAAACGATTTGTTCCCAGTTTAACAATTGTGGTTTCCTAAATGTAATTATGACACATATTTGGTCAGGAGAAGGGTCTTTGGAGGTTTAATGGCCATTTTGCTCATACAGTAACATTATGAAGTGTTGGTCTCTGTCAAGATAAGATGTCAAGCTGCTATCTATTATTTAAGCAAAAAAATAAAACATACAATTCTGTTACAGGATAAAAAAACAATGGTGATGGAGTCACCCTAAAGTTAATTATAAAACCAACCTTTTGTTTTTCTTATACCCCAATAGTTTACTGTTAAGTTTAATTTAGTCTTAGGAGCTTAATATAGTTTGTGCAATTTGAACTGTAATGTGGCTCATTATCTCAAATGAGTTTTTTTTTACCCCTTTTGTAGGTTTATTAACTAGATAAGTAAATACCTGTTTACTATTATTTCATTCATAATGTAGAGATGCTATTTTTTGTTAATGAATGAATGAATGTTTGTTCAACTCTGTGATTTGACCCAGGGTCCAGGCAGATGGGAACTGTGGATTGAGCAGCTGAAGCAGGCACCACGGATCCCCAGGGATGTGCAGTTCAATGAGATCATCGTTCCCACGGCGGATACAGTGCGCTATACAACTCTGATGGAGATGCTAACCACACACCAGAAGTGCACCATTTTTGTGGGGCCCACAGGAACTGGCAAGAGCGTGTACATCACAGTACGTGTCTGGAAAAAGAATATATCCTTGGATAATTGTGTAGTTCTTAAAGGAGAATAAAAACAGCCCATCAAAATTTGATCAATCATAACAAGACTACGTATAATATACAATAAATATATACATTTAATTTCCAGTTGTCAAGACTGGCCATTATGTTTATAATAGTTTATAATGTGAAAAAAGTTTTTTAAGGTCAATTAGCTGAATTTCAGATTAGATGAATTGTATATGTGGTACAACCAGCACATCCATTTACACCTGATTCATTTCACCACCTCACTGGTGGTTTTAAATACATTTAGCACCAATGAGGCTTCGCACTCACAGTCCTGCAGGCTTTTGACATTTCTTTGTATATCTGCATAGCTTGGTCCAAATCTGTCTAGTGAGATTAATTGACTCTTTTTGTTGCTCTGCAGGACTTTTTGTTGAAGCGGCTCAACAAGGATATATACAATCCTTTGCTCATCAACTTTTCAGCCCAAACCTCAGCCGCTCAGACTCAGAATATCATCATGTCCAAGCTGGACAAACGGCGCAAAGGAGTGTTTGGTGCCCCAGTGGGACAAAAGATGGTATAAATTTTCAATACATTCTAGATAGAATATGTACTCAGCAAGCTAGAATCCAGTTATGTCTGGGCAACAGTAGAGCAAATCTTTTATCTTGATACAGTGGAACCCTGGATTGTGAGTAATTTGGTCTGCGAGCACTTTGCAAGATGAGAAATATAATTCATATATGAGCAATAATCAATTTTTACTTGATAAACAAGCAAGGTCTTGACATACAAGTAGTATGCGCTTTGTCTGCCGAGACACATGATCACAACTGAGCCAATGACTCTTCTCTCTCGAGCGCTGTGGGATTCTGGCTAATCATCTTCCATGCTCCGTCTCAGTGTGCATGCGACATGTGCACATGTACTGTTTAGTATAACAGTGTGACCATGTGTGTGTTTGTGCATAGCCATCTTTCTCCTCTCCTCTTTCAGCTTACTTTAGCCACAATTATTGTCAAAAGTGAAGTGCAGGTTAATTTATTTTATTTTTACTTTATATTTTGTATTAATTATTTTTATAGGAATATATTTTGGTTGCGGACTGAATCATCTGATTTTCCATTGTTTCTCATGGGGAAATTCGCTTTGATATACTTGTGCTTTGATATACTGTACAAACACACTTCCGGAATGAATTATACTCAATCCAAAGTTTAACTGTATTTGATTTGATCTGATCTGCTCAGTTTAAACACTGCCTAAGATTGTATAAATCTTTTAGCATGGTTCAGGCATTGGGGTGCTGAAGCACATTTTTAAGCTTGAATGTGTTTTCTGTGTAGGTGGTATTCGTGGATGATGTGAATATGCCAGCAAGAGAGACGTACGGTGCTCAGCCTCCTGTGGAGCTTCTGCGCCAGTGGCTGGACCACTGGAACTGGTATGACATGAAGGACTGCTCCACAATCCACCTGGTGGACATCCAGCTGATGTGTGCCATGGGGCCTCCTGGTAAGACTGGGCATCTCACACAGAATGTGAATAATAACAAGGATCAGTGACTATGTAACATTTATTTTTTCTTTGGTTTGTTCAACTGTTGTCAAAACAAATGTGTGACTTATGTACTTCCTCTTGTCTTTTTGTAATTCTCAGGTGGTGGAAGAAGCCCAGTGACACCTCGCTTCCTCCGGCATTTTAATACAGTAACAATAAATGAATTTGATGAAAAGACCATGCAAACAATTTTCTCCAGAATCCTGGATTGGCACTTAACTATACGGTAAATGACTGTGATATAATTGCAAGTTATAGTGATTTACTTTTTTGATTCTTTAGCTGTATTCCACTTGTTCAGTTATTTTAAATGTGTAATGTTAGATCTGATAAGTGATTATACTGTATATTAAGTAGAATAATTTCTCAAAATGGGGACACAACTTTAGGGTATAATTCTGAACTTTCTGATTATTTTGTGTGCTATTTTTTAGATATCCCTTTCCTGCAGCATTTGCCATACTCACAAATCAGATCGTGAATGCCACCCTGGAAGTATATCAGTGGGCAACTAAGAACTTGCTGCCTACCCCAGACAAGTCACATTATCTTTTCAACCTGCGGGATTTCTCCCGTGTCATCCAGGGAATTTGTTTATCTTGCCCAGAGAGTGCAGATGACCCCAAAGCTATTAAACGCTTATGGGTGCATGAGGTAGGAATAATAAAAAATAAAATGTAGCTTAAGACCCTAATATTACAATATTATTTTACTAGAGGCCTGTTCTCAGATATTGAAAGAATTCAAACAAAACTCTGGAATACTGCCTGCATTGTTTTAGGTCCAGAGAGTTTTTTATGACCGCTTGGTTGACCCATCAGACCGTAAATTGATGGTGGAGTTCTTGGAAAAGATCTGCAAGTCCCAACTAAAGGAGGATTTCCATCAGCTCTTCAAGCACCTCGACTTTGATTCTGATGGACACGTAACTGAAGATGACTTGCGCAGCCTTATGTTCTGTGACTTTCACGAGGGTGATGACCGAAATTACGGTGAGGTTGGTGACCTCGACAATCTACGGCAGGTGGTTGAGACCCATTTAGAGGACTTTAACAACATCAGCAAGGCTCCCATGAAACTTGTACTTTTCCGATTTGCCATTGAGCACGTCTGTAGGATTTCTCGTATCCTAAAACAGCCACGGGGACATGCACTCCTAGTTGGTGTTGGAGGCAGTGGTCGGCAGTCCCTGACTCGCTTAGCGGCTCACATGGCTGACGCTGAGCTCTTCCAGGTGGAGATCGCCAAGAGTTACGGCATGACAGAATGGCGTGATGACCTTAAACAAATTATGCGCAAATCAACATTCGGGGATACCCATGGGGTCTTCCTCTTCACTGACACTCAAATTAAGATGGAGTCGTTCCTTGAAGATGTTAGCAATTTGCTCAACACAGGTGAAGTTCCCAATCTCTTCGCTGTGGACGAGAAGCAAGAGATCTGTGAACGTATGCGGGCTGTGGATCGCCAGCGAGACCGGGAGAAGCAGACAGATGGAAGCTCTCTGGCTCTGTTTAACATGTTTGTAGAACGATGTCGTAGTCAGTTGCACGTGGTTCTGGCCATGAGTCCAATAGGTGACGCCTTCCGAGGCCGTCTGCGTCGTTTCCCTGCACTTATCAACTGCTGCACCATAGACTGGTTCCAGGTAAACATTGCATTTTTTTTGTAAAGGTCTCCTGGATGTACCAACAACAGCTGGAATAACATTACATACTTAAATTCACAAATGATATCTTTTGTTTGACCTGACATATCTGAAAACCGAAATACACAGTTTAAAGTCTGAAGCCTACCTGTTAACATACTTCAGAAAGGTTTCCATATAAAGTAAGCAGTTAAATATATTTTTAATTGTCATTGACCTATGCTGAGTTGATTGCATGTATCTGTGCTGCTTGGGTTTTTAAGGTTTTAATTTTTAGTTGAGGTTACCCTCGGTTCTGTCCACATACATCCACCTAATGATGATCTGATAATCAAATGAAGATATACAGTATTAGTCTGTCACAGTATGATGTAAAAGATAATAAGCCTACTGTTAAATTATTATGAACTTCCACATGCCCGTGACACATACACAATGGCAGCAGCCCAAACAAACACAGGCTATAGGCCAAACAGAATTTCTGTTTTATATAGACTAAATAGAGAAGAGGGTGTGATGGTCAGGTGTCCACAAACATTTGTCCATGTAGTAAGTAGCATTTAACCACCTGTTGCCAGCATTCACTCTGTTTCTTGAACTTTTCCCTTAAGAGCTGGCCCGATGATGCTCTACAGGCTGTGGCATCTCGGTTCCTGGAGGAAACCGACATGACAGATGACGTCCGTACTGGCTGCATAGACATGTGCCAGAAATTCCACACTTCCACCATCAATCTTTCAAAACGCTTTTTGGTTGAGCTGCAGCGCCACAACTACGTCACCCCAACTTCCTACCTGGAGCTCATCTCCACCTTCAAAGTCCTGCTGGAGTCCAAGAGAGCGTAAGTGTATTTATTAATGTCCATGAATGTTTGCTTTAAGTATGGTGTGAATTTATATTTTTGAATTTCAGCTGACGGAAAACGTTTGAACATGTATATTGCTTTAATAAAATATTATCCTCTCCCCCCCAGTGAGGTAATGCAGCTAAAAGAACGCTATGAAGTTGGCCTGGAAAAGCTAAACTCTGCTGCCGCTCAAGTGGCCATCATGGATCGTGAACTGGAGGCGCTCCAGCCTGAGCTCCTTGTGGCTAGCAAAAGGGTGGATGAGATGATGGTGGTGGTTAAGCGTGAATCTGAGGAGGCAGCCAAGACAGAGAAGTTTGTTTGCGTGGAAGAGGAGGTAGCAAATGAAAAGGCCACAGCTGCCAAAGCCATCAAAGACGAGTGTGATGCAGACTTGGCTGTTGCTATGCCCATCCTTCGGGCAGCTCTATCTGCACTTGATACACTTACTCAACAGGCAAGGAAACAGGCGTGCACATGCACGAACACCAACACACAGAAATATAAGACAATTATCTCTATCCTCAAAAGGACTTTGCTTTAACAACACAAAACTTTGTCTGCCCTTCTGTAGGACATTACGTTGGTGAAGTCTATGAAAAACCCTCCAGCTGGAGTCAAACTCGTGATGGAGACCATTTGTATCCTCAAAGGCATAAAACCTGATCGCATCCCTGATCCTTCCACCCCGGGCAAAAAGATTGAGGACTTCTGGGGCCCAGCCAAGAAGCTTCTAGGTGACATGAAGTTCCTCCAGAGTTTGCATGAGTACAACAAAGACAACATTCCACCTGCTTACATGACGATCATCCGCAACAAATACATCACAAACCCGGACTTTGTCCCAGAGAAAATCCGGTCAGCATCCACTGCAGCTGAGGGCCTTTGCAAGTGGGTCTGTGCTATGGATTCTTACGACAAGTGAGTTTGTATAACATAACCACCCCAAATCATACCACTAAGTGAATAATTCCTATATAGTCCCAACAGCCTGGTTTAATTGAAGGTGTTTAAAAGTTTATGCTAAAATAAATCATGCCTATAATGTCTTCTCTATCAGGGTTGCGAAAGTTGTGGCTCCTAAGAAAGAGAAGTTGGCGGAAGCAGAGGCTAAGCTGAAGCTAGCCACAGAGAGCCTCCAAAAGAAGCGGGCAGATCTAAAGGAGGTCCGGGACAAACTGGAGGCACTTCAAAACACTCTTGAGGACAACAAGAACGAGAAAGCAGAACTAGAAAATCAAGTTAGTAAAAATAACAACAATAGCAACAATAATCATTTGTCTATGTATCAGTTAAAAAAAAGGGTTTTAAATCAATAGTCACTGTTGTAAATAAATTTAAGCATTAACAACTTTAGCTATATTGTATAGATTCAATATTTAAAGAACTTTATTAATCCCAGAGGGAAATTGCTTATTCTTGGTTATAGTGGCTTACAAGAGTAAAACAGTAAATCCCTAGTTGCATACTAAACATAATTCAGTATGCAGGTATTGCACATGTGAGGGAAAAAGAAAAAGGAATTGCACAAGTTATATGGGTAAATCAGAACTTGCACTTGAAAGTGGTATTGCCCAAGAGCATTGGTAAATAAATATTGCACGGGTAAATAATACATGTAAATCAGAAATTGCATTTGAAAATTGGTATGGCCCAAGAGGATTGGCCATTGTAAGAAATTATCTCATGTAGCGCTCTATAGAACACTTGATGGTAATCTGTCTCTGGCTGAATTTGTTCCTCTGGTCGGAGAGAACACACTGAATAGCGGGTGAGAAGGATTGTTTAAGATGGATCGTATTTTGGACCGAATCGTCCTCTTCATCACTACATCCACAGTGTCAAGCTCCATTCCTAGCACCGATCCAGCCCTTTTAATTACTTTGTCCAGTTTATTTCTGTCTGACACTTTAATGTTATAGCCCCAATAGACCAAAGCATAAAGTAATATAATTTATAATAGTAATTTAAAATTGCATTATGAGCTACTGTATAAATGACCTATATTTTTAAACAATACAAAATTTGCTTTGGTTATTGGCAAATACAGTTAAGTGATTTTTTTTTATGCCATGCTCCTCCTAGCATATTGAACATCAAATGCAATGTATATCTCTTGCCCATATGCTACAAAAAATTTGTATTTTTTATCAAGTCTTTTAGAGCCTTTTGCCAGGTGATCAAGTTCCCCATGTCTGATGCTTTTGTTAAAGGATAAGATGTTACTATATTATAAAAGGTTTGGCCCAAATGATGTGATGTGATGTGATAGGTGGCCCTGTGTAATAAAAAACGGGACAGAGCACAACAGCTGATTGGCGGTTTAGGAGGAGAGAAGACACGTTGGACTGAGTCAGCATTGAGCCTGGGAGAACTCTACATTAATCTAACTGGAGATATTCTCATCTCAGCTGCTATAGTGGCCTACCTCGGAGTTTTTACATTGAGTTATAGACAGGTACAGGCACACACGGACAAACACACACACACACACACACACACACACACACACACACACACACACACACACACACACACACACACACACACACCTGGCTGAAAGTTGAGACTACTGAGGCTATTTAAGGTGTTTCTACCTTCCTTGCTATCCAATCATGATCACATAACAAGTGTCCTTCCTGGTTGTGGATTGAGTTAAGTAAATGGTGGATGCTTCAAATTAAAGAAAAAAAGTTAGCATTGTCTTAGCAAGATGATGGGCTAATGCAAACTGCCAGAACGAAATCTCTCATAAGCGCTCAATTAGTTTGAGAAATGGTTACTGTGAAAGTCAATGTCAAATACCCTTTCCTGTTTTACTTGGCTTGCTGCCCAGGCACTAACTGATAGCACCTTTTCTCATTACTTTTTTCACATTTTTTTCCCCATACTTTTTTTATTTCTGTAAAGCTGCTTTTCGTCAATAAATGCCTTTATTAATCCGTTCAGCACCACTCTTACACTACCATTCTGAAAGAGACTACTGATGTTTATTATGTACGTAAATAACAAATGATGGGATGTGCTGTCATAGGGAAACAATGATGATGGTAAGCTTATTTATAATTACATTTAATGTTGCAAACCATTTTTTGTTCTCACTTCATAGAAATTTGTAATTATCATTTGCCCACCAGCTTTTTTCCCCATTCTTGAAGTTAATAGTAATAATAATAAAAAAAAAAAAACATATGAAAGGACAAATGAATCTCTGTGAAGCATTTAAAAAAAACTATGCATTTTAAATGTTGTTGCCTTTTTTTCCTCAGACATTTTTCACATTTCACCATTTGTGGTTATGTGTACGTTCAAAGGTGTGTGCAGAATGTGCAGAGGATTACTGTGTCAGCTGCTTTGCCAAATTCCATCAAAAGGGGGCACTAAGGTTCCATCACATTGTACCCATGCAGGTGAGAGGCAATTCATGCACATGAAAAAAATAAAACATATTCGCACACACATAACAAAAAAAACACACACATAGACAAAAGTCCACATGTCTTTGTGCAGACACCAGCAGCAATTGTACTTGTCCTTTTCCATCTCGCCATTAGTGGCCCCTCTCTCTACATCCAACTTTGATTACGCACACCTGTATATGGGACTGGATAGTCAACACACACATTCACAGAGACAGTCAGGCCATCAGAGGGGAGCGGATGAGTGCAAATACAAACACACAGGCGTTTGTTTTAGAGATTGCAGAAACTACACAGTATTTGAACTGAAGCTTTTATTGACATGTGTCTGCAAGTTATTGTTACTGTGTGTGTGTGTGTGTGTGTGTGTGTGTTTATAGTCCAGCCCTGACACAAATATGTTTTTAGCTTTTAGTGTTTACAGTCCAGCACTGACACAACCATATATTAAGCTTTACGTTGACGACCTCATATCCCATTAATGATGTGAATCCAGGAGAGTTTTGACATTGTGGAGATTTACTTTGTACCTTTGAAGGGTAAAGGTTGAAATGGTTTCACCAGGGGACACTGTGGGACAAAGGGACACATGAGACACATGGGACTCCTTACGACTAAAGCTAATTAATCTTTAGGTTTTTTAACTTTTAATAAATGTATAATTTGAGGTATTAAAATATAGCAATTCATATATGTATTATAGATTTATTATATAACTCGAGTTTGAATACTGAAAATGCAATAGCCACTGAGTCAAGAGAGAAAAAAGGCATGATCTGTTGTTATGAGGGATTACTCACGCCTCTGTCAGTCACAGTGACACCAGCCAAGTGTGGGCATCTTTGAGCTTGTGTATATGGAAGAGGGCTGAAAGCACTTTCCTCGTGATATATTAAACTGTTCTGTGACATTGCATGGGTAGTGGTTCCAAAAGATAAGAAGGTTTGCTACATGTGTCTAAGAAAAAACAGGGAGAAAATAAATTGGAAAAATAATTAGGAAGGTGCTAGGCCACCACAAAAAGGGAAGTGATTCTTCATATCTTTGGAACTGTACTTTTTAAGATGGACATCATTCCTTCAAAAGACATTCTTCCAAAAAATATTCCATTGTCATAAACATCAGTCCAAATTTTTACATAGGTTTTCGGTTGGTTTGAGAAATTTTAACTTGATTAACGAGCGAGGTCTTGACATACGTGTTGCATGCATGCCCTTTGTCAGTCAAGCATCACATGATCACAACTGAGCCAACAGTTCTTCTCTCTTGCGCGCTTCGTGATCATGGGTAATCGTCTCCCCTGCTCAGTCTTGGTGTGCATGCGTCACTCGTATAGTCAACATCCATGCGCGTGTTTACTGTTTATTATAACATTGTGACCACGTGTGTGTGTGTGTGTGCGCGTAAAAGCATTTTCTTTATTTTGTGTCCAAGTGTAGTGACTGTTCTTTAGTAATGTTCATGAAGAAAAAGGTTAAAAAGGCTGTAGCAGTGCGGGAGATAAATCTGTTTTAATGAATATGCAACGTCACATTTTTTGCGAAATCCTCAAAAGGGGACAAAAGCAGCTGTTATTAAAGAGGTTCCTTGTTAAAGATGTTTGCAGACAGAGCAGTGTATCCGTTAGTGTGTGTGTGTGTGTGTGTGTGTGTGTGTGTGTGTGTGTGTGTGTGTGTGTTTGTGTGCGTGTGTGTGTAGAAGTCTTCCTACACAGTAGCCCCCCCCCTATTCTCCTCTCCTCTCTCGTCTTACTCCAGCCACAATTCCTTTCAAAGGTAAAGTGCAAGTTAATTTGTTTTATATTTACTTCATTTTTTGTATTAATTATTTTTATATGAATATTTTTGGGTTGTGGAATGCATCATTTGAGGTTACATTATTTCTTATGGGGAAATTCACTTTGATATACAAGTGCTTTGATGTGCAAGCACGCTTCGGGAACGAATTATGCTCGCCGTCCAAGGTTTAACTGTACATCACTTTCATACACTTAAAAACCTTCAGTGAGCCCTTGTACCATGTGGATGAAAGCTGAGTCATCCTAGAATAAACCACCAGAGGTAGAAATGTCTTATCATGGGCCATGTTATTTAATCTGAATCACTATTAGTAGTAGGTAAAAGTAGAAATAAAAAAATAAATAGCTTGGCAGTAAACTGTGATCACTCTACAAAATATAAGTGTTCAGTAATTAAAGAAACTGGTGTTATGCCAAAAGGCTGTTGCTGCAGTACCTATATCAATTAAATAGCTAAATAGCAGCAGTCCTCAGATAATTTAACTGTATATTTGGACAAATGAACAGAGAGACAGTGAGAGAGAGAGAGCGATTCTTGATGATCATGACAAAAACCCTCCATCTTTGACACATTGCACAAACACTGCTGGTGATGAAAGGGTTTTGTGGTGTGTGTGTAAGGATTAGGCTGTGCTCGTGCTAGTTGTGAGGTGGCTGTAATGAGCTGCTCTCCTCCCGCTGCTCTAGTTCAGAGCTGCTGATCCTACCCCCCCCCGACACATGCACACACACGTACACGCACGCACATTTGCAATAGAGGTAGTTGTCAGCTTCCATTACACTCAGTGATCCAGATACACACACAAATGTGAACAGACATACAGATAAACAGGCACACACACACACGCATACACAAACACACGGTCACACACACACACACACACACACACACACACACACACACACACACACACACACACACACACACACACACACAC
>JAQQZT010000036.1:3621008-3632638 GCA_030068275.1 Clarias platycephalus | reverse complement strand
CACAGAGACGGGAATCGAGCCTGGCCGGGAATCGAACCCGGACCCTGGAGGTGCAAGGCGACAGTGCTAACCACTACTTGACACAAAATATAGTGATAGTTCAGCACTGAAGCAAATGCTGAGCTCTCTTAAATACCTGTAATCAGCAGTGAATGAGCGTCCTGTGTGAGGGAAGGGCAGTCCCGTGGGCATGAGAAAAAAACATGATGTCGTGGGGAAAAAAATGATAGCGGCTTGCGAAAGGGTAGTGGAAACGCACACATTGGTTTAGACTGTATGAATGAATAATACTCTGCACTCGATACATTTATAGCTCATAATCAAATTTTAAATTATACTTTATTTTACAACATGATTTTTAAATACTTTTTACTGACACATTATTATTGTGACTAACTTCATTTTCCAGGTCAGTTTTCTTCTTCTTCTTGTCCTCCAGAGTGTCCTGAAGTTTTGCCAGTTCATCTTGGACCTTCTTTAGAGCTGCCTGCTTCTTTTGGAGACTCTCTGTGGCTAACTTCAGCTTAGTTTCTGCTTGCTCCAACTTTTCTTTCTTAGGGGCCACAACTTTTGCAACCCTGAGAGAGAAGATATTATAGAGATGATTTATTTCACCGTAATCTTTTCAAGCACCTTTGGCCCTAAAGAATACTTAAACAATGCTGCCTGTATTTTCTCATTATGAGTCATGCTGAATCCGGAACCAATCCCAAGATCACACCAATATTTTTAAACAATACAAAATACACTTTGGGTATTGGCCGTACAATTGTTTTATGGGCTGAACTTTCCACCTCATATTACACAGTATAATTACAAATCAATCCGTGCTATATCTATCTGATATCATCCAACTTATAAACAAACTTAAATTAATTAAATTGTATGGGAAGCATTCTCTTAGTGGTATGATTTGGAATGGTAATTTGTTTGTGCATTATACAAACACTCACTTGTCGTAAGCATCCATAGCACAGACCCACTTGCAAAGGCCCTCAGCTGCTGTGGAGGCTGACCGGATTTTCTCTGGGACAAAGTCAGGGTTGGAGATATATTTGTTGCGGATGATCGTCATGTAAGCAGGTGGAATGTTGTCTTTGTTGTACTCATGCAAACTCTGGAGGAACTTCATGTCACCTAGAAGCTTCTTGGCTGGGCCCCAGAAGTCCTCAATCTTTTTGCCTGGGGTGGAAGGATCAGGGATGCGGTCAGGTTTAATGCCTTTCAGAATACATATGGTCTCCATCACAAGTTTGACTCCAGCTGGAGGGTTTTTCATGGACTTCACCAGCGTAATGTCCTACAGAGAAGCAGAAAAATTTTTGAGTTGTTAACGCAATGTACTTGCATGTACAAGTCTGTTATGTGTTTGCTTGCCTGTTGAGTAAGTGTATCAAGTGCAGCTAGAGCTCCCTCCAGGATGGGCATAGCAACAGCCAAGTCTGCATCACACTCATCTTTGATGGCTTTGGCAGCCGTGGCCTTTTCATTTGCCTCTGCCTCTTCCACACTAACAACCTTCTCTTTCTTGGCCACCTCCACAGATTCACGTTCAATCACCACCATCATCTCATCCACTTTTTTGCTAGCCACGCGAAGCTCAGGCTGGAGCGCCTCCAGTTCAATTTGCATGGTGGCCACTTGATCTGCCGCATAATTTAGCTTCTCTAGACCGACCTCATAGCGCTCTTTTAGCTGCATTACCTCACTGGAGAGAAGAGAATATTTTATATTTTATCAAATATATAAATTGACACCATAGTTAATGACACTCTCATGGACATGCGTAAATACACTTACGCTCTCTTGGACTCCAGCAGGACTTTGAAGGTGGAGATGAGCTCCAGGTAGGAGGTTGGAGTGACATAGTTGTGGCGCTGCAGCTCAACCAGAAAGCGCCCCGAAAGATTGATGGTGGAAATGTGGAATTTCTGGCACATGTCTATGCAGCCATTACGGACATCATCTGTCATCTCGGTTTCTTCCAGGAACCGAGATGCCACAGCTTGTAGCGCGTCATCGGGCCAGCTCTAAAGAGATAAAGAAAAAACATTGTGAATCCTGGCAACAGATGGATACATGCTACTTACTATATGAAAAAAACATTTTTTCAAACACCTGACCATCACATCCTATTCTAGACCTAAGCTCCATTTCCTTTCCACAACCTGCATCCAACTTTGTGGCAACAGATGGGGAACACACACAAAAGGGTGATTGGTTAGATGTTCAGATACTCAATCCAATTGAGTAAATCTGTACCCTTTCCGACACTGCCATTCATGGGTCCAAAAACCGCAGTCATGCCTAAGGAGATGAATCTGACAGTGAAATGTTGTCTTTGCGACTTTAAATCATGAGGGGAATCCTATTGTAGACTCCATTTTGTCACTGTTTTCCACTCTGTTTTCTCTCCATTTTGAGCTGTTTGCTAGTGTACTGGACTGTGAACTGCTTTGTTGAGGATTTTACGAAATCAGAATTATTCACCATCAGGACAGCTTCACAGGACAGCCATTTTCTATCATCCAACTTTCGGACTGATTCTTTGAAACCGGTGAGGCCGACTGGATCCCCACACGCACAGACAATATACCGAACTTTAGACATTTTATACATTCACTTTCACACTGACAATATTGGAAATATTTAATTTAATTTAATTAAATTTTTATAGCGCTTTTAACGGTTGTCATTGTTACAGTGCATCTTTCCACAATCAAAAAAAAATTAGGGAATTTTTTATGAAATGTGAAAAATGTGTATGAATCAAAATTATTAGGTAGTCCCTGATGAGCAAGCTGAGGGTGATAGTGGTAAGGAAAAACTCCCTGAGATGGCAGTAGGAAGAAACCTTAAGAGAACCATCCTCATTTGGAGATATGATATGATATGATATGATATGATATGATATGATATGATATATGATAAAAACTAACGCAATGCTTACCTGGAACCAGTCTATGGTGCAGCAGTTGATAAGTGCAGGGAAACGACGCAGACGGCCTCGGAAGGCGTCACCTATTGGACTCATGGCCAGAACCACATGCAACTGACTACGACATCGTTCTACAAACATGTTGAACAATGCCAGAGAACTTCCATCTGTCTGCTTCTCCCGCTCCCGCTGACGATCCAGGACCCGCATACGTTCACAGATTTCTTGCTTCTCCTCCACAGAAAACAGATTAGGAACTTCACCTGTGTTGAGCATATTGCTAACATCTTCGAGGAATGACTCCATCTTGATCTGGGTGTCAGTGAAGAGGAAGACTCCATGGGTATCCCCGAATGTTGATTTGCGCATAATTTGTTTAAGGTCATCACGCCATTCTGTCATGCCGTAACTCTTGGCGATCTCCACCTGGAAGAGCTCGGCTTCAGCCATGTGAGCCGCTAAGCGAGTCAGTGACTGCCGACCACTGCCTCCAACACCAACTAGGAGTGCATGTCCCCGTGGCTGTTTTAGGATGCGAGAGATCTTACAGACGTGCTCGATGGCAAATCGGAAGAGTACAAGTTTCATGGGAGCCTTGCTGATGTTGTTAAAGTCCTCTAAATGGGCCTCAACCACCTGCCGTAGCTTATCGAGGTCACTAACCTCACAGTAGTTTTGGTCATTGGGGTCATGGAAATCACAGAACATGAGACTGCGCAAGTCATCTTCAGTTACGCGTCCATCAGAGTCAAAGTCAAGGTGCTTGAAGAGCTGATGGAAATCCTGCTTTAATTGGGTCTTGCAGACCGTTTCTAAGAACTCCACGATCCTGGTACGGTCTGCTGGGTCAACCAAGCGGTCATAAAAAACTCTCTGCACCTGAAACAATGTTATGCCAGAACTTCTCTCAATATCTTATAACAGGTCTCCAGTATATTATTATAATATTAGGGTCATTTTATTTTTATTATTCCTACCTCATGCACCCACAAGCGTTTAATAGCTTTGGGGTCATCTGCACTCTCTGGGCAAGATAAACAAATTCCCTGGATGACACGGGAGAAATCCCGCAGGTTGAAAAGATAATGTGACTTGTCTGGGGTAGGCAGCAAGTTCTTAGCGGCCCACTGATATACTCCCAGGGTGGCACCCACGATCTGAATTGTAAGTAGGGCAAATGCTGTGGGAAAGGGATATCTAAAAACAGCACAAGTATACATCTATTTTAGAATATTATACAAATCGAAGGAAGACTCACCCCAAAACACAAAATTATCAGAAAATTCAGCCATGAGCCATTATGCTAATCATTATTCAGTTCCTTACCAGACCTAACATTATACATTTAAAATAAATGAACAAGTGAAATCTTAAGATTCAGAAAAGGAAATCACTATAACTTATATCCCACAGTCAGCGTATAGTTACCGTATAGTTAAGTGCCAATCCAGGATTCTGGAGAAAATTGTCTGCATGGTCTTGTCATCAAATTCATTAATTGTTACTGTGTTAAAATGCCGGAGGAAGCGAGGTGTCACTGGGTTCCTCCCACCACCTGAGAATTACAAAAAGACAAGAGGAAGTACGTAAGAAAAAACTTTTGAAAGACAAAGAGAAAGACAAAATCGGATGTCACTTAGAGTTTGTTCCTTGTTATTATTCACATTCTGTGTGAGATACCCAGTCTTACCAGGAGGCCCCATGGCACACATCAGCTGGATGTCCACCAGGTGGATTGTGGAGCAGTCCTTCATGTCATACCAGTTCCAGTGGTCCAGCCACTGGCGCAGAAGCTCCACAGGAGGCTGAGCACCGTACGTCTCTCTCGCAGGCATATTCACATCATCCACAAACACCACCTACAAAGGGAACAAATTTAAGTAACACACACATATTACAATAAAATAATGCATTAGCATCTTATCCAAATGCAAAGACCACGCTACAAAATGTATATATAATTGTATTATATTTTGTATTATATCTAGCTAAAAAGAGATGGCCTTGAATCATCCAACCTCACGCACTTCATGTTTTGCACAAAATAAAACACATATTATTATTATTATTATTATTATTATTATTATATTTTTTGTATTATTTACTGTCTCCAGATATGGACTCAAAAATCAAGATCAAAATCAAATAGCTTTTCCTCTAGTGTGGGCCAGGCCTAATAATATTTTGGGCTGCTTAGAACATAAGTAATAACAAGTAAATAGTTCTAGATCTAAACAAAACATGTATTATAAAAACAGTAATACAATGTAACATAATATCATATCCTATGTAGAATGTATTGAAAATTCATACCATCTTTTGTCCCAGCGGGGCACCAAAAACTCCTTTTCGCCTTTTGTCCAGCTTGGACATGATGATGTTCTGAGTCTGAGCAGCTGAGGTTTGGGCTGAAAAGTTGATGAGCAGAGGATTGTATATATCCTTGTTGAGCCGCTTTAAAAGAAAGTCCTTAAGAGAAACGAAAAGAGTCAATTAATCTCACCAGAGTTTACTTGTTCTGACGATATACCAATAAATGTTCAAAGCCTCATATTGGAGGTTGGAGGAGAAAAACAGACACTACCTGCTGTCCTAAAATTCTCCACCAGTGAGGTGGGGAATGGATATGAATGGATGTGATGATTGTGCCACATGCACATCTTACAAATCCACATCTAATTCATCTAGGTAAACTTTAAAAACTTGAGCTCATTTCACTAATTTCAAAAGACTAAATTCCAACACCGAAACTCTAGAAACTCATAACCTTAATGAAACGAGGAGATGCTATACGGATGGTAAACATGCCTTGTCCCAACTTTTTTAAGACCTGTAGCAGGCATCGAATTTGAAATTAGCTCATTTAGGGCATAACATTGTACAATTACTCAGTTTAAACATTTATGTTGTCTGTGTTCTATTGTGAATAAAATATCGGCTCATGTGTTTTAGTTTTCATTATATTTAAATAAAAAAGTCCCCAATTTTTTGAGATTTAGATAGTAAATAAAAGAAAGGTTTTGTCTGTACAATGGTCAGAACTCGCTCTTTTAATGATATCTTTTTCATACATTGATATGATATGAAGGACAAGAAAATTTTCGGTCTGTATGTCTGTTTGTACTGTATGTATGTCTGTGAAGAACTGACAGAATTTAATGAAACTTTGGCAGTATTTGGGTATTCGCCTGAAGTTAAATGAAATCAAAATGTTAATTAAAAGTAAAGTTATGAGAAGTTATCTTCCAGATTATTGCACAAGATACAGAAACGAACGTAACCTGAAAAGCAAACTACCAGCCGCCCAAATCCTCAAGTGCAACACAGCATGGCTTACTCCAATTACTTAGTTCAAAGATGAATGGATAGATCAATGCATGTATGTATGTGTGTATGTTTAAACGCCAATTAGCCTAATCTGCAGGTCCTTGGACATAAACTGGAGTACCTGGAGGAAACCCACCAAGCACAGGGAGAACATCCAAACTCCATGCACAAAGAGACTGGAATCGAGCCTGGACGGGAATCGAACCCGGACCCTAGAGGTGCCAGGCGACCGGGCTAATCACTACACCACCATGCCACTACCAAATCAACTATATGATTAAAATAAATTGACATTTAAATGCATTTACAGACTGCAGCAAAGTTACAGCACATTAAAAGAGAAAAAGATGGCAATGACATAGGATTATCCAAGGAGGGAAATAGATGTGATTATTTACAGTGACATTAACCTATTTGCCTCACATAGCACTTTCATATTTATGTGAACACTAAAAGGCTAAAATACTTGATTAAGAGAGATTTGTGTGTGTGCACGATGAGAGAGAAACCATAATTCACAATCATACATCATACCAAAGTATATCAGCCAGATATCAGAGAGAGAGAATCTATCTCTATTTGATATCTGGTTGATGTGCTTTAGTAGACTTCTATCCTAAACCTTATAATATCTTGATTTTCCTCTGTGGGGTGGGACTGAGAGCCAAGGACTACAAGGACTAACAAAAGGGCCCTTGTAATTCTGGAATGAAATATGAGAGGTATTGCCCAACAAAGGAAGGAGCCCTAATGATACCTCTCATGTCTAGCCCCGAAGTTCTGTGCTACCCCCCTACTGCCCTACATAAAGTTGCTGGAGAGCATGAAGGTGATTTGGCTGCCGGGTAATATAGGCTTTATTTCTTTTTTGTTCATTTGTTCGCTCAGTTGTTTGTTTAAGTGAATATTTTAAATGTCCGTTGTACCAACTGGAATAAATAGTCACATGCACCTGTGTTTTCTCTTTATCATTGCAACGCTGTATGGTTAGTATTGGAAAAAATTGCTGGACGTGAGCACCCAGCAATACAGGGTGTCGTGTATGTTTATGTGCAGAACCAGTGCCCTTACTTTTAGAAATTTCATTTCAAGCTTTTCTGAAAAGCAGGCAGCACTGTATTGTACATAGCCTTGTTGTGACTGTTTTTACTGTCCTTTGAGTATTTCATATAACAGATTTTTTTATTAAACACGTACTGTGATGTACACGCTCTTGCCGGTTCCTGTGGGCCCCACAAATATGGTTGGCTTCTGGTGCGTGGTTAGCATCTCCATCAGGATTGTATACCGCACTGTATCTGCTGTGGGAACAATAATCTCATTGAACTGCGCATCTTTGGGGATCCGTGGTGCCTGCTTCAGCTGCTCAATCCACAGTTCCCATCTGCCTGGACCCTTAGTCAAATCACAGAGTTAAACAAACATTTATTTATTCATGCACATTAGCATCTTAACATTATGAATGGGAAAAAAGTAAATACGTATTTACCTATCCTGTTAATAAACCTATAAATGCTGTAACAGACTCATTTGAAGTAGTGGACCGCATTTCCACTTTCACAAACAGTTTGTGCAAACATGTCCTGAATCTATAAAAACCAATAGATGTGGCCTACATAATTAATTTTCTTATTAATATTTATTATTATTATTATTATTATTATTGTTATTAATAATAATAATAATAATAATAATAATAATAATTACTTTCTGCCAGGAACTAAGTTTAACCCCCCGAGTTTATAACTCTATTTTAACGTCTGACAGATCCTAACTCTTAATGATATCACATAAGGAAAAGGGAGAAAGGGGGAAAAAAAAGAGAATTATAATTTTCTGAGGCATAAATACAATTTACCAGTTATTTCTGAGCAAGCCATTTAAATGGACAAGGTGCACTGCAGGAGTCTATAATGCATGGTAACATCACTGGATAAACTACATTTATCACTCTGTGCCCCAGGTGTTCTACAACCGTTACACTAACTGTAGGTCACAGCATGTATGAAAGATTGTCAGTATGTTCTGCAGTACTGAGGTGAGAGCAGGTGACATTCAAAAGCAGCCACGAATGCATATTAGCAAGAAAAGATGTCTGATAATATTGTCATTTTACACACTTTATAATTGCTTCTAAAATCTCTGAATTGCTTGCTTGTGTTGTTTTATTTATGCCTAAGTCAAACTAGAAAGCTAACTCGCTTTTAACACAGGGCTGAATTCCAAATCCTTCTATAACCCCTAATCAAGGACACTACTGTGTGTTGAACAAGAGATTGTAAACCCTAGCGCACTAGTTTTCCATTTAATGCTGTTTGGGATTCAACCAGAACCCAGAAGATACAGTGGAACCTTGGAACGCGAGTAACGCGAGAAGACGAGCAAAAATTAAAAAATTATAAATTTTGACTTGAAAAACGAGCAAGTCTTGGCTTACAAATACCGAGTATCATGTGGCACGCATGCACTTCTTGTTTTGACACCAAGCATCACTTGCTCACAACTGAGCCAAAAGTTTATCTCTCTCGTGCACTGCAGAATTGTGAAATGAGAATCATCTGCCCTGCACGGTCTTAGTGCGCGTATCTCAATGGAATGATCAACATCCGTGCACGCGGGTACTGTTTACTATAACATTGTGACCACATGTGTGTGTAAAGCGTGTTTTATTTTGTGTTTGTGTTCATGAAAGTTTATTATAACACACGTGTGTGCACGCATGTAAAGCAAAACCAAGTCTCATTAGAGAGGTTAAAGATCCATTCTCTCTCTCTCTCTCTCTCTCTCTCTCTCTCTCTCTCTATGTCAGCTGGCACTTTGTGTGTGTGCGCGCATCACTGGACACCGTGCTCAGGGAGAGGAGAGGGTTTCATTCCTCCTCTCTTCTTACTTTAGCCTTACACACAAACATACACACACACACACACACACACACACACACAGTGCATGCGTGCACAAAACGCATTTGCACAGCGCCTATGTGCACAAACACACACACACACACACACACAGCGCATGTGCGCACAAACACTAATGGAAACACTTATCTGTCGGGATTTATTTTTACTTTTTTCTTTTAAGGTAAAGTGCAGGTTAATTTGTTTTATTTTTACTTTATATTTTGTATGAATCACTTTTATGTATTTATTATTTTGGGCTGTGGAACAAATAATCTGAGTTTCCATTATTTCTTATTGGAGAAATTCAATTTGATTTACAAGTGTTTTGATATACCAGCCTGCTTCCGGAATGAATTATGCTTGCAATCCAAGGTTCCACTGTATTCTAAAGCAGAATAAATGGAAATATAAAGAGAACCGTTTGATTACATGGTACTGGTAAAGATTTTAAACTACTTTCACCCCTTTTACCTACTATAACATTAACTGTTGATCATTAATTGTTAGTCGCAGACCATTTCAAAACCTTACTTATTTCTGAGGATATGACATGAATATGGATGGTTAAATAAACAAATAAATCATAATATTTTGATAATAAACCATGTTTGGGGAGCTGAATATGACACTTGAGGGTGCTGCTGTTGTGCTGGTTAGCGCCACTTCTTCTAGCTTGATTTTGCTTAAATAATAGCAAACAACTGGGGTATGAAGGGAATAAAACTGCGTTCTTATAATTAACTTTAGGGTCATTCCAACACATTATCAGGTATTTATTGATTATTTCCCTATAACAGCATTTAATATTGCGTTTTTTTTTTTTTTTTTTTGCTTAAATAACAGACAGCAGCTTGCTACCTTATTTTGACAAAGAACAACTTGTCAAAATGTTACTGTATGAACAAAATGGCCATTAAACCATTGAAGACCCACCCCGCTTAGTGTCCGTTTCCTGTCCAAATACTGTATGTGTCATAATAACATTTAGAGAAACAGGGAGTCAAATTGGAAAGAAATTGTTTTGGATGTTTACATTTAAAAAAAATGTTTCCATTACAGGCAACATCTAAAAGGCTTTTCCCATCATGTCAGTGCTACTGACTTTTTTGATGAAGTAATAATCATAGAGAGACCCCTCAGCAGGTAAGGGCACTGTGAGCTGCTTGCTGGGTGCTTCTCTGTGCTCCAAGATGCCATGACTTGCTCTTGTCTTCTCAGACAGTGCACCTATAAGAAGCTCCCTCACTAGAGCATCAAACTTCACTCTCCCAGGCTCTGTGCAGCTGGCACCCACTGACCACACCAGGCAGAACACAAAAATACCCTAGCCAAGAGAAAGAGGCAGATATAAAGAACCATATTAGTTTGGCTTGTGTAGTATACAGTAGAAACTGTGCAATGTGTTGAACCTTGTGCAAGTTGTTTGAGAGTGCAACTATAGTATTGTTTTTTTTCTTTTTCTTTTGTCTTTATACACTGCACTGTCCCTATTTTCTATTTGCGGTTGTAACAAAGAAATTTACCTACTGGCGGATGAATAAAGGTATATCTTATCTTATCTTATTTTATCTTATCTGAAAATACTAGGCAACCTGGGTACACAAGGAGATCATGTGAAATTCTGTGTACAACATGCTAGGCAGTACGTGTGTGGTTTGAGTTCTCTCTCACCTCAAGCCAGGAGCACACATCTCTTTCACTTATGCCCTTCATTTGGCTCTCATCTTTAAACTCATCCATCATGGAATCCATCAGGTTCATCAGGGAGCGTGCAAGGTTTGTGTCTGATGTTGGAGACAGCTCCTAATGTAGGTCATAAAGCAGAAAGAGCTAGTGGTCAGACCTCTCGTTTATGAAGAAGTGGTGTGTGCATGCTTGGAGGTATCACTGACTCAAAAATGTGAAGATCAAATACTGATTTCACTAAAAGCTGGGAAGACTTTTTAGTCTTAAATTAAAATTCCAATGAGTCCTAATGGTAAACACATTTTCTCAAAAAAATCTTTTTCTCCAGTAGAAAAAATTATAGCAGTAATGTGTGTGCTAAATTGCATGAGTACCCTGGTCCCTTTGCGTATGAGCTGCAGACAGGGTGGCATCATACGGTCGAAGAGTTCGGTGATGAGGTCTTTCTGCTCAAGGCTGAGTGTGGACGGCAGGGTGTTGAGCCAGGAGATCATTAATGGCCTCCAGCCCAGCATATGAGGCTCCATGTAGATCATTCCACACCGAGACACCTGCACACAAACACCGCCAGTTTTCCAAATTTGGTGCTTGTGGTTTTAGTCCTGTTATGTATTTTCTGCTAACTGATTAGAAGGGCAGTGACATGTCTCTTTCTCTCAGTCGAAAATAACAGTAGACTTTTTCTTTTACAACCAATCAGTTCTACACTGTAAATTCCAATAGCTTTGCTGACTCGCATATAAATAGTAAACTTTACTCAAAAAATTTAAACTATACTT
>JAQQZT010000036.1:3604618-3617261 GCA_030068275.1 Clarias platycephalus | reverse complement strand
CTGACCTTGAAGAACTTTCCAAGGGCAATGTAGTCAAGGCCATCAGAGCAGTTGAAGACGACACACTGCTTTGCCACGGCCTTGGCCAGATCTTTAGTAGTCTCGGTTTTCCCTGTACCTGCTGGGCCTTCAGGAGCTCCTCCTAAATGCAGGTGCAGCGCTCCAAAAAGTGTTCTAGGGACAAAGACATGCACAGTTAAATATGGTTAAAAAAAATATTAAATATGTAACTTTAATCTAATATTTTTTATATACATCTATTGAAAAAAATTTTTTTTTATAAAGTATGCCTACAAACATAAAATCATCAAAAGTCAAAACAATAATATTTTAACCAATTTATGTTACAGTATAATATTGTTGCGAACATCAGGTCAACATTACTGTAAGTTATAAATTACTGCCATTAGTGAGTGCTATATACTGTTTTTTTGTTTTATATTCTGGACCATCAATTATAACCAGAACTAAATGTTAAGAATGGTAAGAAGTTACACAGAAGAAAGCAATATTAAGACCACAAACTTGAGCTGGATTATGTGGAAATAGAAAGAGAAATGTGAAGGACAAACCACTGCAGTGTGTGATTAGAATTTAGCATAAAGTTGTCCTGACCTGTAGCAGCGATCAGTGAGAGGGGTGATGACCAGACGAGGTGTGTTACCCAGGTACTCGTAGCCATAAGGCAGGCCGGCATTAATCATTTTGGTCTGGAGTTGGTCCTCCTTTAAGTACGTATAAAGAGAAATGTTGAAAAGACGAAAGTCTTTCACAGATATGCCTCACTCAAATTATAATATGGGGAGAAGATTATATCCTAAATGTTCTTAATATTGCAAAGTGAATTGTTTTTTTGCTGATTTTGGAAAGACACAATGTTGTCATTAAGCGTATACAATTTACACATACTGTACTTACCATCCAGTAATAACGCAGCTGGCTGAGCCACTCAAAGTTGTTCTCGTCATCTACACCCTGATGGACAAGTGCGGCCAAGACATCACGTGCGTGCACATCCAGCACCACCAGCGCTCCCAGAGTCACTCGGTTCTGTTTGGACAGTTTCCCACGCACTAGCCCCACTATGTCCTCGATCTGTTTGTTGTTCTGATCCAAATAAGCTTTCAGAGCCTAAGAAAAAAAAGGGGGAAGGGGAGAATATAAGATACTATATATAATTACTACTGTAAATACTAGGGCTGTCAATATTAACGTGTTAACGCATGTGATTAATCTAGAAATTGTAACGCGTTACTATTTTTTTGACCCTAACAGCTTTTCATTACTGCAGTGCGGTTACCTGGCTGTGTGTGTTAATCGTAAACATTTAAAGGGATAATTGTAAGGGTTAACCCCTAGAGGGCGCCAATAGGCCCAGACTTATTGTGTGTGTTTTGGTTTCGTTAAGGATTTGAACTTCATTTCCCATAATGCACCTCGGTCAGGTGATGGGAGCACTCACCTGAGCCGAGGTGACTCATTAGGTTAATTATTATAAATACCCTGTTTAAGTTCAGTTTGACGTCTAGCATTTTTTATGGTTAAATTCGAGTGTTTTGTTCTTGTAAGAGTTGTTGCCTTCAATTATTTTGGTAGTGCTCTAGTTTATTTGTGTGTTTTTTTTTTTGTGTGAATAATCATTAAAAGAACATTCTAAAACCGTCACTCTCTGCCTCTGCATTTATGCCACGACGACCCAGACGCCCGAAACGTGACAATAATAAGATGCCATCAGGTGTGCTGAATAGCAAGTTTCATTATAAAAAGTTTCTAGATGGAAGTTTGAATAGAACCAAAGTTGTGTTCTCAAGTTACCTTTAAGGGGAATTATTTTTACAGGAATACAATAAATGTAAGACACTAAAATAGGTTATCAAAATGAGGCAGTTGTATTATTTCAATATTTTCAAGTTCATTTAATTCTCTCATGAATAATTGCCTAAACAGCATGCCATAATATTTATGTGTGTGTGTGTGTGTGTGTTTTCACAAAAACGCGTATGTGTGTGTGTGTGTGTGTGTGTGTGTGTGTGTGTGTGTGTGTGGGCGCTACCAACCTGTTGTCCCTTTGCCAAGGCTTCATGGATGTGTTTGGTCCAGTATACCTGAGACACACACAGTACTGTCTGACCTGGCCAGGCTCTCACCCAGTCATTACGCTGCTCTTTAGGGTACGCTTCATGTGCCTCTGCTATCACCTGCAAAGCACAATCAAATACAAAGTTTATTTAGATAGAAAAATTTTATATACATGCAGGGACTAAAATAGAACTGTCTGGTACCTTGTGTAACGATTTCAGCATGCCACTCTCCAGCTGGGAGAGCCAAATCTCGACTTGACCGTGGGCTTCAGAAGTAGAGATGATGTCCACCAGTTCCACCATCTCTCCCTCGCTGCTCTTCATGTGTGTGATGTCCAGCACGTCAGTGAACACAACTCTGGCAATGCCCTCAAAACACTTTTTTAGATGAGGCTGCACTCTGGAGGATGCACAAATTGAACAGGGCTAAGGTCTTATCTACTGTGAGCTTATTGTAATTTTGTGTACAATTAGATTTTGAAACAAAATGTTTAATGGCAAGAATGTTCTCTGACTCTAATCTCTGTTTTAACTTCTAACAATGAGTTTTCAAGATGTTCCTCTTTATATTAAATCCCAGCATAATTATGATCAGATTAGTGTTAGAAAAACAACTAATACCCCGATTTGGTTTCTACCACATTAATGAAAAAAGAATACATAGTTTAAAAAGTTTCTGTTGTTTTAAAATATTTTTTTTCAAAAAGGCAGACCAAATTGAATTTGATTTGTTTTCATGCTGTACCTGGTTGGGTCCTTCGTCTCAGACAGAATCTCCAGTAGCTCATCATTGGACAGAAAGAAGAAGCGAGGGAAGAAGAGTCTCTTCTTTTCCAGGTATATGTTCAGGCCTTTCAGGATAAGCTCCAGGAGCTCTGTGCTCTTCGTAAGGTTCTCCAACATCTTATTGATGCAAACCACAGCTAAGACACGGGTGTCCTAAAGCAAGAGACAAAATTAGCTTTAGAGTCAGTATGAATGCCTGATTTAAATTTCCTAAGTTATATCAGCTGTAAAAGTACTGCATTCCAATCAACACCTCCTATTCACAGTTTTAATTCTTCAGAAAAAACAGCTTTTCTTACATTTCTATAATGTACTAAATGTAAAAAAAAAAAAAACTTTGTCTGTCTTGACAGTCCATTAATATTAATCATTCATTACTAATTTATAAACTCTTAAGATTCAGTTATTTACAACTTCATTAATATTGTAAAGCAACTGAGTATATATCATTAGAACTGCAAAATTCTACATTTTGCTAATGACCAAAGAATTACATATAAAATCGACCTACCAAGCTGACTTTTTTCATGAGGTCCCTCCAGGTCTTATCCACTGTGGTAAAGAATTGTCCCTCCTCTGGCATCTGGGCCATGATGTCTGGAGAACTGAAAATGGGCTCCAGGTAGAGCCATGTGCACTGCACCTTTAGCCACTCGTCTAAAATATTCTGCAGCAGCAGCAGCTTGCCCTCCCAGTCTCTACAACACAAACCGACAGATTAAGTCATCTGTCTAACAAACCACAGATTTTGCATCATAAATTTTTAACTAATAATATAAACCAGTGATGGTAGACCCAGATTATTATTTACCCCTATAATCTATTCTTTAAGGTTTTGCAGAGTAAATATCTCTTAATTGCCGCTAAAAGATACTGATATTTTCTATTCTTTAGTCATTTATGCATTATTCACCAACAGTGTTGGGGGACGTTACTTTTTAAAGTAACTAATGATATTTAAAAAATTACTGTCTTTAAAAAGTAATCAGTTACATTACTGCATTACTTTCTGATTAAAGTAACTAGTTAGAGTACATTTCCATTGCAGAAAGTGAAAACTCCTTTGTGATTCCTCATGCATGTTGTTTTAGTCAAGATCTTTAGAATTATTCTACCAGCATCACTCAGTGAAGTTTGGCCCATAATCTGTTAACCACGAATACCCCTATCTCACCTACGCGGTTTCACGCAGTAGCCGTAAGCACAGTTCATCATGATTCACCGTGAGTTTTGAGCGAGCGCATCTTTCTGGCGTCAGTCCTCGCATAGTCAAACCACATAGGTTAGATAGGGATATAACAGCAGGAATAACAGAGGGGGGCGGGTTATCAGGGGCGGGGCTTGTAGAATGACTTTCACACACACACTAATGGATTGGGAATGACTACTGTCTGGCTCAGGAATTAAATAAATTGTCTAAATAACGGATTATATTTTTGAAAAACTAACTAAATAACTGAGTACTTAAATGACGGACCTAACGCATTAGATTACTCATTACATAAAAAAAAAAAAAAACTTTTTAGCACTTTAAACAACTGCTTCACATTCAAATCCAGAACTTTGTTGTATCTTGTCTATGAATGCAAGTGATGTTAGACATATTAGAGTTCTTCTCTGTAAACGTACAGTGTAATTACAGTGTGTAATTTGCCTTAAAATCCACTTACAGTATCTCTGCCTCAAAGGGTTTAATAAATGATGAGCCACGCATCGTCTGTGTTTTGACTATATGATCGTCTAGCAGCATTTGGATCTCATCCACTGAGGACAGAATGGATGTGCCAGATTCACGGTAGGGTAGCAGGTTGAAATTAATTTCTGCCCATTCCACAATCATGCTCTCCATGGACTTTTCCAGTGAGTACTCTTTGCTGGCTGCTTCGTTGATACCCTCAAAGTTGGGCAAGTGAACCTCAAGGTGCATAGAAATGAAGTGGGACATGTGGGCGTCCTTTTCTGAGGGCTTCAGGGAAAAACCCACCACAGCTGACAAGGCCTCCCAGTGGCGGTCTCGCAAGCCTGGATTACACAGCACCTGGAGAAGAAAGATATTTTAGATAAAATACAAAATGCTCTATACGGAAGTCATAAACCCAGCTGTCTACCAGCAAAGAATAAAGTGTTATTAGTATCCATTTGTCCAATTAACTTTTGTTTCTTAAAAACGCTAAAGGAATAGTACAGTATATTTAAAGGCTTTAAAACAAGTGCTATGAATTCCAGGACCATCAGTACTTTAGATCAAGAAGAAGCAAATAGCATATCAAATCATGTACAGTGGAACATTGAATTGTAAGAATAATTAATTCCGGAAGCGTGCTTGTATATCAAAACACTCATATATCAAAGAGAATTTCCCCCATAAGAAATCTCGGCATGATGTCTAGCTTTTGAGGATCTTTTGGTCTACTTCACTTTGTCAGGCAGGTCCTATTGAAGTGATTTCTTGATTGCGAACAGGTGTGGCAGTAATCAGGCCTGGGTGTGGCTAGAGAATTTGAACTCAGGTGTGATAAACCAGAGTTAAGTTCTGTTTTAACAGGGGGGCAAACACTTTTTCACACAGGGCTATGTAGTTTTGGATTTAGTTTTCCCTTAATAATAAAAACCTTCATTTAAAAACTGCATGATGTGTTTACTTGTGTTATCTTTGACTAATATTTAAATTTGATTGATGATCTGAAACATTAAAGTGTGACAAACATGCAAAAAAATAAGAAATCAGTAAGGGGGTCCAACACTCTTTCCCACCACTGGAAGAGTTTGCATTAGTGTGTTTGTGCACACATTCTGTGTATGTGTGTGGGTTTGTGCGCTCTCCCTTCCTCCCTCCTCTCGTCTTACAGAGTAGCCCTCCCTTCTCTCTTGTTTGAGGAGGCTACTATGTGGGACGACTTTCACGCACACACTAACAGAAACATTACTTTATCGGGAAACTTAATAAGGAACCTCTCGAATGACACTCGAGCGCGCGCACACTAACGGAGTTACTGCTGTAAAGTAAAAATAAAAGAAATTAACCTGCACTTTACGTTTGAAAAGAATTACGACAGAGCAATGTTTCCGTTAGAGTGTGTGTGTGTGTGTGTGTGTGTGTGAAGGCGAGAGGAGGAGGGGGGGAAACACACACTAACAGAATCACAGAGAGAGAGAGAGACTGGATCTTTAACATCTAGTGTGTGTGGATCTTTAGTTGGATCTTTAAAACTAATGACACTTGCTTTTGCGTGATCATAGTGTTATAGTAAACAGTCCACGTGTGCTGGGATGTTGATTATATGAGTGAGAGACGCGCACTGAGACCGAGCAGGGGAGATGATTAACCACAATTCCACAGCACAAGAGAGGGAAGAACCATTGGCTCAGTTGTGATCACGTGACAAAACAAGAAACGCATGCGTGCCACATGATAATCGGTGATACTTGGTACTCGATCAAGACTCACTCGTTTTTCAAATCACAATTTATTACGTGATAATATATTGAGTTTTGCTCGTCTTGCGGAACGGGGTACGAAAAAACGATTTGGGGGGTTTTGTGTGGCAACTGATCCATTAAGTAATCTAAATATTTAATATTCATTTATATGTATGCAGTACCTGAACTAAGGGGATGTGCTGCTTGAAATCCTCAGTTTGAGTCTTGACATTGGTAAGAATTTGAAGAGCCATTGGTGAGTCCTGCAAACTTTTTTCCAATTTGTTGAATGAGCGCCAGTAGTTGCTAACATCACCCTCCACCTTGTCAGGGTTGAGGGACGTGAGGGGGCCTTTAAGCCACCGACGATGTTCAGTCTGAAACTCTGTAGCGGTCTGGTACAGACGAAGGTAGGGGAGCAGCTGGTCATGCACTGTCTTACGTAGAGGGTACTGGGTGATGGGCCATCCAAAAACTTCTTCCTCTAAATTGAAGCCATCAATCTTGCAGAGAAGAAATCAAAATAAAACTGAGGTGAAACAGATGCTCAGGTCAATCTGCTTCTGCATATTTGTTTATAATAATGTTGGTCATTATCAAAGCCAGTGTTAGGGTATGTAGGACATATAGAACTGGGAAACTGAGATTAATTTAAACAGTTGAAGTTTATGATTTAAATGCTTTAATGAGACGTAGTCATTTACTGGAGTGAATAAACAACCTGGGGTTTTCCTGACTTACTTTTTCCATGGCTGTCTCCAGCCTGGAATTGAGGATCTGAGCCTTTTTCAGATACATGCCGAGTTGAGATGGATCCCCAAAAGAGGGAAACTCCTCCACCTGCTTGGCATAGCTGTCCAGGTCTTCCACAAACTTCTTGCACCGCAGCTGTGAACAATAAATGTAGTCATTAATTTCAGATCATAAATGCTAACACATCTCCTTGTTCTCCATGTTTACTTTAGCTTGTTTCCTGTCTCTTGTTTCCCAAAGTGTATACATGATAGTTGCATACATAGGCCATCGAAATTAACATTTGGGTTACTCCAAATTTGGGTAATGTTTCTTTGTTGTGATGTCCCTATGTGAGGTGCCTTACCCTAAGGAAATCCTGAAATTCCATAGTCTTCTCCATAACAATCGCCTCATGCTTGGTGAAGATGAAAGTCATGCCCATGTAACACTGGTAGGGCTTTTTGTTCAGGTTTATGTCTATTAAAGAAATCCCATAACCAGCCAAGAAGCAGATACGATTGCTGCAATTGCTGAGCTGGAGCTGCATTTTGGGCATCTCCTCCGTTTTAACCTTCTTGATATAGACCTGTAATGAAGGGAAAATAGGAGGTCAGAAGTAGAGTTTAGTGAAGTAAAACACAGTAAATAAGTGGTAATAAATCTGGATGTACAGTGTCACCTTAAGAGCAACAAGCTCTTGTGTGTTAGAAGGTATGCTTTTGGCTTTTGCTTGGATCTTCTCAAATTCTTCACATAATCTGTACACACACACACACACACACACACACACACACACAGACATACACAGGGGTGAGGAAATAGAATTAGATTGCACTGTTTTAAGATATATCAAATGTTTGTGTTGAGAAATTATGTGTCGAGAAAAGGTGGTTAAGGTTCATTAACAAACAAAGTGTGATCAGACTGTTACGAAACCAGTCACTATTACAAATACAGTATTTGTTTCCTTTTTGTGTTTTTTTAACAAATAAGTACTTGCTTTTTATTTGTTGACTGTTTTCTTTATTGTTTTATTGTTGGTCATGGATAAAACACTATTGCCATCTATTTGGTTTGAATTGTGTATTGTATTCCAACTATGAGAGAAATATTACGTAGCACTCACTTTCTACTGCAAGTCTGGTGGTCCTTTAGCAGATGGGTGACCAGTTTCTCCCGGAGTCCCTCCGCACGATTTACTAGTACACGGATAAGCTCATGGCAGTGTAATTCAAACATACCAATGCGTACCACCTGTCAGATTTAACAACAATGACAAACTCTGTTTAAATCTCTAACCCTATTAACATGTTTTGCAAGTCTTACTAATAAAAGATTCATTTGAGTTATAGGATTGTATATTACAGTATTGTTACTTCCATAGTTGTCGGTCGGTTTAAGACCAATTTCAATAAACACTATTTCATTGTGTTATGGTTATAAATTTTTGTCTGATGTTAAACATGTTTAAAAAACACTGAATAAATCATTGTTGTCGCACTTCAGACCAAGTTTTTTTTTTTTTTCATGTACTGCATCTCATTTATCAGTCTAATAGAAGAAAATGCAAATATGGTAAAAAAAATAAATAAAAAAAAATGCCTCTTAATTAGTATCCATACAAACAAAGACCTCAAAAAACTTAAGATGACCTTGCTGTAGTCATACTGGATCTCATCAGCCAGCTCCTGGTAGCGTGTTGCCTCTGTTATTAAGTCCTCGTAGGAGTGTTCCTCCATCAAGAACTGCTGTACATCCTGATTGGCCTCTTGCGATACCAGCAGAGCAAATTTGTCATACAAGTGCACATGTTCAGTTGGCAAAATGCTCTCGTCACGTATCACCCGCTGAATTTCATCCTTTTGTGCCTGCAGCATTTCAGGCCGGATAACAGGTTTGAGGATTTCGGCATGCTCCGTGCCTGGCTACAACAGAAAATCAAAATACAGCATTGTGTAGAAAATGTAATCATTGTATGAACATCAAACAGTGAAATGTACAAAATTGTGTTTTCCAGCATTTAGGGGGGCAAAAATTCCCATTTCCTTGAAAGAAAGCTTTTAGAAATTAAATTACTCTTACCCATTCTGAGTACATATTTGTCTCGACTCGAGGCACTGAGCTGATGCAGGTCAACATAGCATCATAGACCTTAACCAGAATGTCCTCAAAGTCCTTGAATTCTGGTTCAAATAGGATCTTGTTCTGCTTCACGATCAGCCGCAGCACAAATCCAGGATGCTCATAAGCCTTCACTGAATGCTTTACAGAAAATAAATGAATTAATTACATGAGGTCAAAGCAAAAACATTTAAAGTACATTAAATGCAACATGTTCTAAAATAAAAGATGCATAAATATACAAGAACAAGAAAAGAATTACCCAGAAAACACATTCAAGAAAAAAAAGCATACCATATGAGCCATACAGAAGAATCATTGGCAAGCAAAAATGCTTTGTCAGTCAAATGTTGTTACAGATAGTGTTGCTACAATATAGCATACAATAGGACATTTGGTATTAAAAGACGATTTTCTTTTATTTTTATGAATGGACCTGATTTGTATTTAGCAAGTGACAATAATCTATCCAACAAAATCGATCTAAACTCGACTAAACTTATAATTATCTCTTTATGGACATAAGAAGAGAAGTGAGTGGATAACTGCATGTACCTACAGGATCCTTCAATACACTAAAGGATGTTTTGAAGGAAATGCCTACTGAGGTAGGTTTTTGACTGGAGATGCAGGAGTGAATGGTAAACATGTACAGGTATGTGTTGGAAATGTGATAACAAGCTATGAAAATGTAACCTCTTAATCTTCCTCTCTCCTCAAACCTGTTACCATTTCCAGTAAATTTGCCATTGTTGAGAAATTCACAGCACTGTGCTTTAAGGGTAACAGCCCAATAATCAGCTGGAAGTTTAAGAAGTTAACATCAGCACATATCATGCAATGTATGTCTTACTGGATCTGGAACTATCAGGTGTGTGTAGTCATAAATAGACTCCAAGGCCAGATTCTGGAGCTGAGAAGACATTAGAGCAGCTATGCAGTTGAAGAACGATTGCAGCCGTGGTGGATCAGTACTTTTGGGTACCAAGTTGCGCCGATTTCCCTGGTAGCAGATTTGTTGCACCTCAGGAATCCACCTGTTTTATCCAAAAGATACTTTTTCAGTATTTCTGCTAAACAGTACAAACAATCCTATTATCTCTACTATTTCCTATTATAAGAGTCAGCCAAAAAAAAATGTATACAAGTATACTATACTGTATAAATGTATACTATAAATATTTTAATATTAAATTTGTTGCTATACATTATATTGATAGACATGGTAATATTCTGATAACAATATGATAACATTATTAATATTATATTAATATAATATATATCATGCTATTTTTCTTTTTATGAAGTGTGTATAAATTTTTCTGTAACTGTATATTACATAAACCTACAGTAGGCAATTTCTACTTACATTTACAAAAATATTTATTTGAATTATAGAAATTGAGTCTAATTTAACTGAATAATTTTTTTTTTGCATTTGAAAAAAGCCTATGCTTTAATCTAAATGATAAGAATATAAGATTCTATTGGTAGTACCTGCTGGGAGGTAAAAGTAAAAAAAAAAAAAAAAAAAATCTGTTTGCTTACTTGTTTAGCAGAGTGGCCTGAGCACTTTCAATGTGTTTGTTGACAATCTGCTGAAAGACAAAGAGCTCCAAAGCTTCATCTTGTGAATGGCACTCTGTTACATCCAGAAGACGTAAATCCCTGTGTAAAAAGATGAAGATGAAAACAGAGACAAAAGAAGAATGTTCTTCTCCTTTAAATCTTGAAACTCTCAAAAAGCAGGATATAAATGTATATACAGAACAGTGTTTACACTTACTTGAAGGACATATGCCACAGCTTCATCACAGACTGCATGATGGGGTTGATGGCATGGAGATTCTGTCTCATCACATTTAGCACCTGATAAAAAGATGCTTCCCATGGTTTAGGTATAACTGCTATCCTGAAAAACATTGTAAGCCAAATTCTATATAAATCCTACAAACTTTTAATCACTCCTTCGTAAGATCTTGTGTCTCTGTCACCTAGTGGCAGAAGTATTAATAAAGGCAGCTTGGTTGGTGGTATTAAAGGAATAAAAAAGGTAAAAATCAAGCTGCAGTTACAGGAACATAAATCAGCAATATGGCCCTAACACTTTGCATTGCTGCATCACATAACCCTGTCATGAATTATTATAAATTAGGATTATTATAATAGGAGGCCATGTCCTTCATATTCCTCACATGTGTAGACTATGTACCTTAGATAGTATAATAAGTATAATATTATATGGGAATTCAGTGAGATTGGAATTCGTACTCTTGTCTGTGAGGTGGAAGTGTGTCTTCTTCCTGGTCTTCCATCTGTTTTTGTTCTTGTAGCAAAAAATCCACTGCAAAAGGTAGGGTGTTGATGTAGTTATTGCTAACTATTCATGGGTGGGCAATACAAACTAGTTTAGAATATATTTGAAATGACAATTTACTATCATACACTATTGCCTTTTTCTAAATTGCATCACAGTAGAAATTGCAAGTGAAAGAAACACAATTTGTTAAAAAATTGGTTATGCAGAATATCAAGATGATCAATAAATGATCCATTCAATTTATGGTTATAAAGAACATCCTTATTAATTAAAGCTATAAGTAACGCTAGAACGAGTTGTAGTGTTACACTACATTCAATAGGTGAAGCATGCTCACCTCCATCAGTTTATATATGATATGAAATATAAAATATTGCTTACGTATAGCTTTCTTTTCGCTCAGCCGATACTCATCTATTATCTCATCTGTGAGAACTTCAGTGGCTCTTGTTAATCTCTTCAGGTGACATGGTATGCGGCTCAAGATTGCCTCCATCCAGGAATTTTCCATAGAGCCCAAGTACAGCATATCAATTCCATGCTGAATGAAGTTATTATATCTCTGGGGAAAATAGAGAAAAAGAAAAATCACATTCTTAAGGTTAGGGTTAGGGTTAGGGTTCATTACTGCTGCATGAATATTATGTTGTTACACTACAAGACAATTTAATGATTAATTTAATGGCAATCATATTGTAGATCACTCTGCCTTGTGATTTTGTTTAAATCTGCATTCTGTTTCTAAATGTATTACCTAATTATTTTTTTATCAAACATGAACAATTCTTCATGCAGAATAAAATGCAGTTTTGTTTATAGCAACTACTTACCACCATTTTTTCAGATGGTGTTTGAGAACTGTGTGGCTCTTCTTTTGTGTCTGATTCCTCCCCCCTATGCCAGTCAAAGTGGAGAAAAAATATTATTAATAAATTATAAATATAGCATTTTTATAACAAGATATTTATAGCAAGATATGGTTCTCCTTGGTTGGTAAATAAACATTTCCTATGTTATTAAGAATCATGCTGCTCTGCTTTCTCAAGGTTGGACTAATTAATAATTGCAAATCATCTTAAAATCATATGCAGCACATCAATGTCCCACAGAAAACCGTTTTAAAATTTTGTTATACTGTATAGTTATCGATACACAGGGGAATTAGGGGGGGAAATAGGGG
>JAQQZT010000036.1:3549543-3562891 GCA_030068275.1 Clarias platycephalus | reverse complement strand
TTCTTCATTCTGTGTCTCACTTTCTGTTTTTCGTGTCTCACTCTCGTTCTTTTTTTTGTCTGTCTTCCTGTTTCTCCAAACTGTTTTGTGGTAACTCAATTACAATTCATCTTAAAAGCTAGTGGATCCAGTAAGGTCCTAACTAGCTCCCTATAACTCCCAGTGCCCCATATCCGTGCTTGTAATTCATCAGCATTTATTCAAATTCAGCTGCTACAGAGGCAATGTGACATTCATTTTGGTGGTGGAACAACATGGTCGTTGTAATGGGTTGGTCTTGTGTTCTAAGTCTCCTATATATATATATATATATATATATATATATATATATATATATATACAGTATATATACACAGAGGAAGTAGATTTTAAGGATATAAATAATTCAAATTCATTGATGCTACGTACAAGGCTTCTATATAAAGTATGCTTTGCTATTATTTAAGGATATCATTATATCAGGTCAAAGGTCCAGTGTCTTTTTTTATACTGAACACTAACTAATAGGCTATACTGTAACTGCTTTGATGTTAAAAGATCAGTCCATTGTTATTATACAGTTGACAGAAAATAGTCCTAAATTAGGAGTATACTGTAACATACTGTAACACCATGGATCAGTTAGCAGGAAAAAAAAACTATAAACTACAAACGAAATCTGTGTATTTTTAAATGTGACAGTTTGATAACTGATCATATTTGTGTGCAGGTGTCTTGATGGAGCTCTTCATGCTGGGCTAGAGGCCATTAATGATGTCTTGGCTCAACAACCTGCTGTCCACACTGAGCAGCATGCAGAAATACCTTATTGCCGACCTCTTGGACCGCATGCTACCACATTAGTTTTTTTCTAAATCTTTGTCAGAAAATTACATAAAGTAGTCATAGTTCTGTATGTTGTTGGGAATGTTAGGGACCTTAAAATAGGGTGACTTGTAGTGTTTAGGGATTTCCTGCAACATACTATATAATGTAGATGTAAGGAATAACACGAGAGACATTCCCTCACACACTAACAAAAATGCAGCGTGTTTTTTTTCCCTAGGAAAATAGAAAGCTAAACTGAGAAACGAGGGTGCTTACAACTGAGACTTCTTCCATAAAATGTATATAAATATCTCCCAAAAATATATAGTCATAAATTTTGGGAAGCATCCACCATTTAAGTGTTTTTGTACAGTATGACCTGTTACTATGAAAACAAAACCTTGACAGAAACACTCACTCACTCATCTTCTATATCGCTTTATCCTGAATTCAGGGTTGCGGGGACCTGGAGCCTATACCAGGAGACTAAGGGCATGAGGCAGGGTACACCCTGGACAGGGTACTACCCACACACACTAAGGTTAATTTGGGAATGCCAATTACCCTAACCTACATATCTTTGGACTGTGGGGGGAAACCAGAGTACCGGAGAAAACCCATCAAGCACGGGGAGAACATGCAAACTCCATGCACACAGAGACGGGAATTCGAGCCTGGCCAGGAATCAAACCCGGACCCTGGAGGTGCAAGGTGACTGTACTAACCACTATACCACCATGATGCCCTTGACAGAAACAGTGGTGGACCAAATGTCTGGATCTATAGGCACTTTTCCTTTTTTAAATTAAATATGGATTTGAAATTAATAATTGAAAACTGAATAGATTCAGACCTAATTTCATGTAGTTGCCATGAAAGGGTATACTTGGTCTGCAACATGTACCACCTACTGTTTAGGTAGGTGGTACAAGTAACATCCAAATGAATGCCAAGAACCACAGTTTCCCAGAAGAACATTGCTTTGGAAGCTTGTCTTCCCCAGATAATTAATACACGCCTATAGCTGTCCACAAGGAAACCGACCATTCATGATTCAAAACAGACCAGCCCACCATTTTTTATTGCAGTCATCCAAGTCTGATGGTTATGTGGCCTTTGGTGCTTTTGGAGGTAAAAGTCAGCAAATCTTTGCCAATGTATTAGCTAATGCTAAATACAGTATACAGTACATAGCATTTCCACTTACAGTTCCACTTACCTCCACTACGTATTAATAAACAAAACACCCCATACTGATTACAACTATAACTGTTGCGGGATCGGGGTGAGGACTTAGGAAGAGGCATAGTGGCAGAGGTGTATGCTGAGAGAAAGTCTTTTAATGATAACAAAACAGAACATATAGACACACCAGGAAACTAAAGGTCTGTAATTTGGGAACTAGTAGATTACATAGGCTAGGGGATAAAGAGATAAACATGAACTGAACACAAAAGCTAACATGGCTAAGAGATAACTATAACTAACGAAACATAACATAAGCTAAACTAAACAAGGAGTCAAACAAAACAGAGAGCTAACAAAACAAGCTAGGAGCTAACATAACATGAATACAACAGACCAGGAAACAAAGAGCATCGCATGACGCAGAAACGAGGTAACTCAACAATTGCAAGACAAAGGGGAAACTCAAGACAAGACTATTTATAACAGAACTTAATTAGCCACCTCGAATCAGGTGCGCTCCAATCACCTGACCGAGGTGCATATTGGGAAACGGAGTTCAACAACAGAAAACAAAAGGAAACACAAAATGGCGTCCTTGCTCATGGCGCCCTCTACTGGCGTTCCGTGACAATAACTGCCTGATAATAGCACTGCAATAAAAAAAATTTTTGATACAGATTTATCACGCATTGTACTGATATTCACAAAGTACTGTATCATAATCTAATTTTAATAATTTATATACAATGAAACCTCGGATTGCGAGTAACGCGGTTTGCGAGTGTTCCGCAAGACGAGCAAAGATTTTTAATAAATTTTGACTTGGAAAACGAACAAGTCTTGGTTTACGAGTACCGTGTACCATGTATCACGTATTCGCCTCTTGTTTTGACATCGAGCTCTTACTGGTATAATCAACATCCGTACACGCGTGTACTGTTTACTACAGTAAAGTGTAGTAAACACTTTACTATAGTAAAGTGTTTTTTTTTTCAAAGGTAATGTGCAAGTTAATTTGTTTTATTTTTACTTTACAGCAGTGATGTCAGTGTGTCGCTCAAGCGGTTGTCATTAGAGTGTTTATTATTTTTATGTATTACATTTTTTTGGGACTGTCGAATTGCAAAATAATGCTAGAATAATTAGAATTTCTATTATTTCTTATGGGAAAATTTGGTTTGGTTTTCGAGTGTTTTGGAATACGAGCCCGCTTCCGGAACGAATTATGCTCGTAATCCAAGGTTTCACTGTAATAATGTCACACCTTAGCTGTTTTTGATATACACATCAGTTACACATCACTATTTTTAAGGAGAAGCATGCATTCTTTATATTAATGTTCGGGTTGCCTCCAGTGTTCAGTGATGACATACTGTATTAAATATCACATTACTGTATGTCTAATTTATTAAAGTAAAACTCTGAAATAAAGACCCTGTGAGCAATCACAAAGCTTAATGCTCTCTCACCAGCTTTCAGTAATGAAATGTTTACACTAACATCCATGTTGTAAAGAAAAGCTGTGGGGACCCATTAGCACTTCAGTATAAGACTACAAAGTCATTCCAGCTGCTTGCGAAACAATGCGAGTTTTCATCTTCACATTTGTGGGTCAGTGATACCTCCAAGCTACCTTCATTCGCATCTCTTCTTCAAAAAAGAGATATCTGACCCTATGATCTTTCTCTCTTATGGCCTACATTAGGTGTCATCTCCGAAATCAGACACAAACCTTGTGTGTTCCTTGGGCTTCATGATGCTGTTTGTTCACTAATGTTCTTTAACAAATCTGTAAGGGGGGGGGGGGGGGGCTAGGGGGTCATAGAACAGCTATATTATTAGTGAGATTAAATTACACACAGTTGGACTCGACAGTATATTCACTAATTACAGTAGGTGACTTCTGATAGCAATTGTTTCCACTGGATTTTAGTTAGCAGTATCAGAGTAAAGGGGGCTGAATACAAAGGCATGACACACTTTTCAGATTTTTATTTGTAACAATTTTTTAAAAAAAAACCATTTATCATTTTCCTTGCACTTCACAATTATTTGACAGTTTGTGGACCAGTCTGTGTGCATTTAAAGCCCTGTGTCAGACTGGTATCCCACCCTGCACCATAACTCTGAACTAAATATTGTGTAGAAAGTAGATTGAAGATTCTCCAGCCAGAAAATTGCTCCTTGCTAATTGTAACCTTGCTTTGTGTTTTGAGTATAGTTCTGTATAGTCTCTATGCTGTTTAATGTTGCACCATGGTACTGAAGGAGTGTTGGTTTATTTCAGAGTGAACTCTACCAGCTGTATATAGTTGAAATGAATACAAATTATGTTGAATTCATTTATTTATTTATTTATTTATTTTTGCTGTATAGTTTTTTTGATGTATGCGTGTGTGCACAAAACCATGCTTGGAAGCATGCTTTTATTTCGGGAATCTGAGTGTATAGATGTAAACAGCGAAAACATTAATGGGAGTCCTGGGGAAACCTGTTTTTTCCTTGTGCATGGTGTCAATGTGTACATTCAGTGAAAAGAAGGACCAGCTGAAAAAGTTAGGCACATCAGTTACTTTACCCTGAATAAAATGTCTTTATGAATTATAATTTAACTGCTTTACTATGGGCAAACGCTCAAGACTTTCAAGCACTCTGTTCTGTGTTCAAAAAAATCAGCAAGCTTTGGGGGTTTTTTCAGTTTTTTCTTTTTACTGTTTTTCTGCTTGAGCTTACATTTTCTTATACAGTGTGTGTACTTTGGCATACATTTAAGAGTTGCACATTTTGACATACCTACATCAACGATATTATGAAAGCCCAGTTAGTGCTTTATATAAAAATAGTAAAAATGCATTAGCAAACATTTGAAATCTACTCAAATATAAGAAGAGCGCTGAATCTGCAGAAAGCCTTTAGACCACAACAGGGTTCAACAGACAGCCTTCGACTGTCCAGAGTCAGTGCTAATAAGAGCATCAGATTCCTATTCTTGATTGACAGAAGTGGATGCTGATACGGTCTTGTCCGCCTATCTTAAACTTTTCTGCATGCTGCTGTACCTTTCTGCTCACAACTAAAAAGCGATTATTTGTTTTACTATACGTCTTGGCAGGACATTTTCTTGGATGAAATCGTATTGATAAGGCATTTCTACCAAGAGAGCTATTCATTCATTCGTTCATTCTTTCCAAAATTCCATGTTAGCTCTTGAGATCATTGCAGTTGACAATCCCAGGAGATCAACAGATTTTGAAATAATCATACTAGCCTTTTGCTAGCAACAACTATGCCAAGGTTAAAGTCACACAGAATACACTTTTTCTTCATTCTGATGTTTGATGTAAACATTAACTGAAGCTTGGCCTGTATCTTCTTTGACTGTTTGATGCATTGTTGTTTGTGTATGTGTGAGTGGGAGAGAGACCTTATTCAAGTTTTATTCTCCTCCTGATATAAACCTTACAGTGTACTTGCCTGCTCGTATCTGTCACCCTTATGGACTTGTTTCTCCTGCAGCCAATTGGATTCTCTCTGTCTGTCAATACACTTTCTTTTTAGGTGTGATCATTTTCTTCCACCTGGCCCCTTAAGACTAACATACTGTATCATATCAGGGCACAAAACAAGATTGATCCAGAAGTGTAGCATTATTGATTAGCCTATGAAAGAGTTTTACCTTCTGTGTCTCTCTCCTAGTTTATCCTATGCTTCCCAGTCAATATACACTGCCTAGCCAAAAAAACAAAAAAAAACTTTTGTTTTGATTATGGCCAAGGCATCTTTTTAAAAAACATATGCAATGTCACAACATTAATGCTGGTGCAAAGTAGCATTAATTAATTATTCTCCAAAATCTTGTATGGATGATGTAAGTGTCGGATCACTTAATCCCAAAGATTATCAATGGGTTTAAAGTCTGGACCCTGGTTAAGGTCTGTGGTGCGCAAAGCGTGGGTGAAAATGATCTCATCTTCCCTGAGCCACTTTTTCACCATGTGAATCTTGGCATCGTCAACTTAAACTACAACTTGGGGAAAAAATCCATTGATTGAAAAACCAGGTCACTTAGAAGTACAGTAGTTTGCTGACCTAATTTTTTGGGCACACAAAATTTCTCAACCTAGACCTGACCAGAAGCAACCCCAGTTCATAACATGCCTCCACATGTTTGCACAGTAGCCACTAGGCATGATGGGTGCATCAATTTATGAATCTCTCTTCTTACCCTGATGCATCCATTCTTATGGAACAGTGTATATCTGGACTCATCAGATCACATGACCTCAACACTCAACACATGACCTTTTTTTTTTTCTGATTAGCCTCACTGATAAGTGGTTTTCCGATCAACCACTGCTTTTTAGTTCCAGTCCCTTGAGTTCGCTTTTTATTATCTGTGTGGAAATGCTCTTATTAAACATAGCCATGAGTTCTACTGTTGTTTCTTTTGACAATTTGATTTCAATAGACATTGATTAGACATGCCTGATCTCCCATCATGCTCATTCAGGATGTTTTTCCAACCACATTTGTTCCTTGAAGATGATGATTCACCACTATCCTTCGAGGTTTTAATAATGTGTTTTTCCATTCTCAGCAATCTTAGTTCTTATTTGTTTTCTTGGCCACAGGATGTGTTTTCTGACAAAGATGTTTAAGAAATGAGAAGCTACTTACTGCATCAGTTAGGTTTACATAGTTCACTGCTAATTCATACTAGCCACTGCAATAATTATCTAATGAAAAGCGCTTCCAAGTGGTAACAAATTGGGCTATATACCACTTGGTCTAATATATATATACACTGCCTTAAGTCTTCGTGGAATGAATTCAACAACGTGATGCAAACAAAGATTTTGGTCCATATAGACATTTTTAGCTCAGTTTCTCACTCTTAGGAGACACGAATAGCACCTGGTTTGGTTTTCTTCAAGGTTCGACATGTTGTACATTCAGAGATGCTCTTCAGCATATCTTGGTTGTGACGAGATCATATTTGAGTTACTGTTGCCTTTCAACTAGTCTGGTAATTCTCCTCTGTCCTCTGGAATCAACAAGGCTTTTTCTTAATGGATATTTTCTCTTTTTTCAGACCATTCTCTGTAAACCCTAGAGATCCCAGTAGATCAGCAGTTTTGAAAAATACTCTGACCTGCCCGTTTGGCACCAACCAACATGCTACAGTCAAGTATTCAAATCAGCTTCCCTCGCCGTTGTGATGTGCAGTTTGAACTTCAGCAGATCATCCTGAGAATGTCTGTTAAATGCAGTGAGTTGCTGCCTTGTGATTGGCTCAGTAGATATTTGCATTAACGAGCAATTGAACAGGTGTACCTAATGACGTGAACAGTGAGTGTCTGTGTATACATACATACTGCATGTGAAAAAGAGGTAATTACACATGTGGAGTTGAAATTCTGTATTAACTTCCAGTAGTACTTCTTTTCAGTAGTGTCTTAATAGATTCATTCCTAAGCCCTTATCCGGTTTAGAAATATCCCAAAATAGTTGATTGAGTTAGTGTTAGGTCAGCAGTGAACCATGGATAAATTAAAGTTTAATAACATTACAGTTGGTAATAATATATTGCCTAAATGTATTTTTAGTTATTATGCATTGTGCTGTATTCTGCTGTTATAAGTATGACGCTGTAGCCTGTGGCAGCAGAGCAATGATCGCTTTCATGATGCAAGATTCTTTTTTTATATTGCAGCAGCAAAATGTCACATAGAATAATAATGGAAAAATAAAGTTGTGCTGTTATTCTTATTTAGCCATTGGCGCTTTTGTATATATATGTTTTATGATTAAGTTTAGAGCTTAGTAATTCTTTCAATGATACTCTGAATCAAAATGTAAATAGTTTAATATTACAATACATCAAATTCAGAGCAACTTTAAAAATATATATATTTTCCTAATGTCTGTTTCTCACAGCAACTAAAGTGCCATTTGCTCAATATCATGTACAGTAGGCATTTCACTGAAACCAGCTTGCTCTGTTCTAACTTTTTCTGAAATACAATGTATGAGAAATACAATTGTGCTCTTAAAATGATCGTTCTCTGCCTATACAACAGCTTCCTAGACTCTATAAATATCAGCTTATGCACTGTTTAAATGTAATATGAGCTTGATTTGACTTGCAATATGATGTGTGCTGCTCCCCCACTGCCTTCAAATGGCATTATTTGCTACTTTTAAATTGACTCATTTACTAATTATTTTAATGCGTTATATGTTTGTTTGACTAAAATGAGTTAAGAATGTTGTAATATAAAGCTGTATGATCTCGGGCTGTAACAATACTCCAGTTAAAGTTCAATTCTATTCAGGATACTGCCTTTATGGTTCAAATTAATTTGATTTCCTGAACATTTTAAACAAAAATTTCCGGAAAATTAAAAGATGTCAAGAAAGACTCATGGAGCATCCTAGAGCATATAGAAGCACCTAGCAAAGCGGTTCCCAGCTTCCCTCCTGAGGTCATCAATGAGGTCAGTCGCATTTACATAATGGGGAAAGCATCATGTAAATTATGTTGTATTCCATGTAAAAGTAATGGAATAAAAAGTATAAAATCAAAATATCAGAAACAATTTCTCTCTGAATGTTATATTAAGTTCACAAACACAAAGGAAGTTGGTCTTTAGAGGTTAAATGACCATTTTGTAGTTACACAGTGACATTATGAAGATCATCTGTCAAGATAGAGTAAAACAAAAAAAGTGCTGAAAAACCTGGACAACAAACGTACATCTCTGAATCTACAACAAAACATTATATCCTATTGTAGGACTGTAAATTCAAGAAATGGAGTGGTGGAAGTGAAAGAAATTGATTAAATATGTATATTCAAATTGTCCTTTCTTGTAAAAATGTGATGAGTTGATTTGTCCCATGATTAGCTTTGTGAGTGAGCTTTAATTCTGACTAATAAGGCTTTGTTCATAACCTGGCTAAATGCATCACTTTCATACCTCATTACATTCTGGAAATAAGTCATTCTGTCAGGTTTCATCCATTGTTTCAACAGACGGATACTGAACAAAGCTTGTGCCTCAGAGTTGTAGATATGTTTCAGGGATTTTTTATATGCTTCTTGTTAATGCTTCTTTTTAATTATCTAAGTGAGATTAAATTAATTGTTATTAAATGTACAGTGCACAGGAACAGGCACATCAGATCAGAAGAGCAAAACAGCTTACAGATGTCATGCAGTCTGTAAGTTATTGTACAGTCACTCATATTGTATGTACAGTGTCATATTTATTTATGATGTAAACTGCAAATGCATTAATATAAACCTGGACATGGCTTGAAATGAGTGCTGCTGTCGGAGCTGCTGTTATAAAAATGTAATCATTCCATTTCCATCATTCCATTGGGATTTTAAAAGCCTAAATAAGCTACCATAAAGTGAAAAATATACATCAGCATTATTGTAGAACATCAGGCACCAAACATTTGTATATTCTAAGTCCAGAAAGGTCAGGACATGATACACTGTATACTTAAAAAAAAAAAAAAAAAAACAAGAAGAAGAAAAAGTCTGTAGAGTTAGGTGGCAGTATTGAAACAAAATTCAAAATCACTGTAATGAAATAAAAAACTGTAGAGGGGAAAAAATCATCAGCCAATTAAAATGATCCCATTATAGTTATAATTGTCTTGCTCATTATCCAAGTGTCTGTGAAACGTTGGTGTTTGTAATACATAATTCCAGGGTGGACAAACTGGTAATCTCCACACATTAACTTAAATGAGCTGCATTCACTTACTAAAGACACATCTGAAGTCAGAAAGACCGTAAAAAAGAACAAACAATGAGATTGGCTCTATTTCAGGCCTGGCAGAGTATCACTAGGAAAAAAGTTAGGAAAGAATAAATTTATTAATTTAACTATGTATGGTTCTATCTAACCAAATGGATTTAGAAGTTGTCTAATAAATTAATGCTGTGATCTTGCTCAAAATGCTCAAACGAATCTAGTTTTGTTATTCCACTATGTAGCAAAGTAGAGTTATACATTTAGGACAATAAACTTAGCTACTGCCAGAATGTCCAAAAGTTACAGTATGTGAACACTTAACTATACACTGATCAGCCATAGCATTATGACCACCCGCCTAATATTGATTAAGTCCTCCTTCTGCAACCGAAGCACTAATGCACTTTGTGTTCTAACAGTTTTCTATGAGAACCACCATTAACCTTAGCAGTAATTTGAGTTACAGTAGCTCTTTTATTGCATCAGACTGCACAGGCCAGCCTTTGCTCCCCACATGCATCAATGAAAATTGGCTTCTCATGACCCTGCCACAAGTTGACTGATTTTCCTTCCTCGGACCACTTTTGGTACTGTATGTCCTGACCACTGCAGACTGGGAACATCCCACAAGAGCTACAGTTTTTGAATTGCTCTGTTTCGGTCATTTAGCCAACACAATTCGGCCCTTGACATTGCTTCTGCGGACAAACCAAGTGTAAGAACCTGAGTTTCTTGCAAAGAGCTCTGATCCTAAACCCACTGTACATTTCTGGGATGAACGAGATCCCTGATGACAGTCCAGACCTCCATACTAAACATCAGCACATCATCAACATCTGTGTCTGACCTCAACAATACACACAGCAGTGCTTCAAAATGGTGATAATAGTGATCTAGTGTGCAATCATCTATACAAACCTGTCTTTGTGTTAGTCTCTATATCGCGGTGGGATATCCGGAATTTACCTGGAATAAACAGTCTTTTTTCTTTTTTTGGTCTGGCCCACTAAACATTTAATTGTGAAGTTGCCCATTACTTAAAGTTTTCACTGAGTGTAATAATCTTGCGATCTTGCAATGTACTAGTCTCTATTTTACTGTTAAACTGTTCAGAAGCCAATTTTAAGCCAGTTGATCTCCTTTCAAATCCATAAAAACTGCACTGTAAATGAAGTACAGCACAAATTCTGAATGTGCATAAATAAATGTTCAGCTCTGTGATTTGACTCAGGGTGCAGGCAGATGGGAGCTGTGGATCGAGCAGCTGAAGCAGGCACCACGGATCCCCAGAGACGTGCAGTTCATTGAGAAACAGAGCCCTACGTGGCTCTGATGAAGCTGCTTGTCACGCATCGGAAGCCCATCATCTTTGTAGTGCCCAGAGGATCCGGCAAGAGCTTGTACATCATAGTAAGTGTGTCTGGAAAAATCTATTAAATTCTTGGATAATAGTAGTGGATAAAAGGGGATAAAAGTGCTCAAAGGACAGTAAAAACAGCCCGACAATATAAGATCAATCATAACAAGTCTGTGTATAAATGAAACACACAAATTAAACACTGCGACCATTATGTTTATCATGTGAATAATAATCTTATTTAAGTGCAAGTTGCAAGATGTGATGTGGCACACTCATCACACCCATCCACATGTGATTCCATTCACCACCTCATTTTAAAACACTTCATTAGTTGAACATGTATGTCATGAAATCAACACTCGAAAGCACATCTGAACTCTTTCATCTGTCTCCTTGATTCGAATTTTGTTAAACCTAGTGGAATTGGAAATAGGAAAAATGTCCCCCTTTTCCCTGTGACACTAATTCATCAGGTCCTTTCTTTAAAAAAAAAAAAAATTAATCAGCCTCTATGGAACAACTGAAGGCATACAGAAATAAACAATTCCTTGTGGGATCTTGTCCACCTGAGACAAATTTAGTGAATACATTTAGCACCAAGGGGGCTTCTCACTCACACTCTCAGTACGTTATCGCAGCTGGAGCTAGTGTGTGTATCTGTGTGTTGCATGTGTGCACATGACAGCAGCTTGTGATAAACGAGCCGACGGGCCGAGACCGACAGCGCCCTGCCGTGCACCTTTCCTTCGTTCTATCCCTCTAGCCGAGGGTAGGAGAGGAAAACGACTCCTATTTTCGGCGCGACCAGCTGGAGATCCATCACACTAACAGCCTCATCCATTACCCGCCTCGTTACGCTCATATTTTACACACAAGCACTCACGCATCACACACACACACACACACTCAGCCATGGTAGGAGCCTCCTTGTGCTTACTATAGATTAACGGTTACAAGTGCAGGGGCAAAGTACGTCCGGAGGTAGTTTTTCACTGAAGAATGAAACAGAACGTGTTTTATGGTGTGGTTGAGAAGAAGACGATCAGTCCTCATTTTGCAAGGACTGAGAATGATTCATAGCGTCATAACACTTTAAGCAGCCATTTTGCAACGATTATGTTTACATCCTTTTGAACAAGCAGGCACTAAGCATCTGAAACTCTGTCTCTCGTTTACTGTTCCTTTTTTACTTTTCATATTTGTTCATCTGCAGAACCAAGGGCTTTTCAATAATGTATGTGAAAGTACCCTGTACTTAAGTATAAAAAAATAATAATAAAAAAAAAATCCCTCTTAAACAACATTTAACTTCCAGGATGAATTTTTTTAATGGCTGCAAATGACTTTAATGGCCATATTGAGAAAGTGGATGTGAAATTATGTCACTTGTTAAATGAGGGTGCTTGGCGCTTTTAGGAACCATAAAGTGATTTCACTACATGTTTCTGGCTCTGTTAAATGCAGGATGTTATCATTCCAAAGCAGAGATGCACAGATTTCCACTTATTGGTGGGTAATTATTAGACCCATAAAAAATAGTGGCTGTTGTTAAGTGTGAAGTGTCATTAGTACTAATTGTTCAAATAAAACCATTCCAGATGCACGTACTTAATATATCATGCCAGCTGTAGACATTTGTGATATTTAAAGCAGCAGTTGTTTTAAATTATTAATTCCAAAAAGTATAAAAGATTTTGTCTACCTTCTCTAACCTATCTAACTTTCTCTGTATACAGTATCTGCAGAGCTTGTGGTCCAGACCCCTCCAGTGAGATAAATGGAAACTCTTTGTTGCCCCACAGGATTTCCTGTTGAAACGGCTCAACAAGCGTACAATCCTAATTAACTTTTCTGCACAAACCACCGCCACTCAAGCTCAAAGAGATGTACAGCTTGGAAAAAAAGATGCCATGAAAGTTTGTGATTATATATAGTATATGACATTATTACATAATTTTAATTAAAATAAAAATATTTTTATGTTTTAAGATTATTATGTTATTCACTTTTTTTTTTATTTAAATAGATTCTATAATAAGCTGTTCTAATACTTTTCTCTGTCAGATTTCTTTTCAAATTTGAAGAAAGACATAGTGATCTCTTTATGAGAATTAATTTTTTGTTTGTTTCTGCTAGAATAGCATGTCAGTCAGTCAGTCATCTTCTATACCGCTTAATCCTGCATTCAGGGTCGCGGGGGGCCTGGAGTCTATCCCAGGAG
>JAQQZT010000036.1:3484662-3498515 GCA_030068275.1 Clarias platycephalus | reverse complement strand
ACAGCATCACCCGGGAATCGAACTCGCGATCTCCGGATGATAGGGCGAGCACTTTACCACTGCGCCACTCGGAGGCCGTGTGATGAACTTTCTTGTAAATTAAGCCGTTCCTGTGAATATTCAGCGAGTGGAACACCTGATCGTTGATAATCGAGGGATAACTTTGCAGAATAGATGCATTTCTGCATCTGTATAAACTGTACACACAATCAATCATTCACCAACACCACTTGCTCATTACAGGACCTTGGCTGCGATTTATGGCCATATCCCCCGTACAGTCCTGACCTCGCTTCAAGCCATTTGGCCAGAGTTTCAGACTTGAAACAGGCAGCGCGATCGTGACTCTGAGAAAACCGTACTGAGAAAACCTTGAGGGTGTCCAAGCATGGGGAAAACACTGGGATGCGATGTGTTTTCATTAGTGTATCAGGGGATTATATAGAGAAATAAAGGGAGGTTTTACTCTCATAACTGTGTTCTGTTATTCTGCACAATCAAAAGTCCTGGTTTGACTCGAACACCCCTTCCATTTTGTCAATATTGATGTAATTTTTTTTAATCCATTATATAACCAGTTAAGCTGAATACAGCTCAATACATTACAATGTTCAGTGTGTTCATCCTAAAAACAACGCTTATACTGGATCCTTTGTTCTTTCACACACACACACACACACACACACACACACTACTTGTACTAGGCCGTGTTTGTGCCTGACATAATGTGTCCTTTTTATGCCTCTACGCTACACTATGCACTCTCTCAGTCCTTCACTGATGAGTTATTCTGTCTTGATTCTGGATTTGAATAGCCTCGACCCTACACAGCAGTCCCTGTGCTGTCTGAAATAGCCTCGTACCCCGTGGTCTTTGTAATGTTTGATCATCCTGATGCAGTGCTCGATGATGAACAGGAGGTAGATTCCTGCCAGCGCAGTCAGGCCCTTCCACACGCCGTCGAACTCCGTGAGCAGATCCGTGTCGTCAGCCTCGTGCTCGGCGTGACCGTGCTCGCCGTGACCGTGGTCATGGCTTCCTTGAGACTGAAAACGGAACACGGAAAAACACACAAACTCAAAGCGCTGTGACAGAAGACGCGACCCCCGAGCTTTAGCGCTACGCCCGGCATCGCAGGACGCAACGCGATCAGTGGTCATTAAACACATGTCACTCAGCCTCTTCAGGCAGAAAGATCATTCGGTCTTACGTGAGGCAGCAGATGGAGGAGGGCATCGCCGCTCAGCGTGCCCACTGCCAGCGCCACCAGGAAGGTGAGCAGGAACTTGAAGCAGGACTGATTGAGGATGGGCACCAGCACGACGCCCAGCAGGGACAGCAGGCTGATCACGGTGATGGACACGAAGCCCCACACCCAGATCCATGCTGCAAGAACTGAATGACAGGACATAATTGAAGATGAGAAAGAAGCAATAATAAGAACAAAAAAAAAAACTTTAGTAAAAGTGTGATAAATCGTGTAGAGTTTCATGAACATCAATGCAAAAACTTATGTTACCTCACATACGCGCATCGCACCTGACCCAGTGTGTGAATAATAATAATAATAATACGTTCTGATCATAATGTCAGGTCGCAGTTATTTGTTTGAACAGAACACGCCAGTGTGGTTTGTTTGTGCAGGCGAGCACACGGCGCACACGGCATTCGCACTCCAAAACAACTCATATGAGCATATGAGCGAGGTGTTCCCCATCCGCTCTCATGTGAACTACGGTGCAGTTTAATTACAGAGAGACAAACAACCCAACTGAGCCTCGAGGAGCAAAACATTAACCAAAGACCAGAGCTGTAGCGCTGCCACAAGTGCCGTGTGTGTTCTGGATAACTGGACCGATTAGCAAGGAAAAAAGATAAACAGAGCTGGATCTGATACACAAACTGAGTATGAAACCTTTTTTTTTTTTTGAAGATTTAGATTTCACTATATTTCTAATCAATAAAGACAAACAAAAAAACAAACAAAATACAGTGGACCCTTGGTCTGCGAGCATTTTGCAAGACGAGCAACGTCTTGATATACGAGTAGTATGCATGCACTTTGTCTGTCAAGCGTCACGTGATCATAACTGTGACATAATGGTTCTTCTCTCTCCCACTCTACTGGATTATGGGTAATTGTCTCCCATGCTCGGTCTCATTAGAGAGGTTACTTGTTAAAGAAGTTTCCCTACAGAGCATTGTTTCCGTTAGTATGTGTGTGAGAAAGTCGTCCTACAACCTCTAGTCTTTACATATATACATCAGGCGCCAACAAAAACACGCACACGCACCCGATGCGCATTTTATATGAATATTTTTGGGTTCTAGAACAAATCATCAGAGTTTCTATTATTTTCTACAGGGAAATTTGCTTTGATACATGAGTGCTTTGATATACAAGCACGATCCCGGAACGAATTATGCAAATCAGCCATGTCTGTAAACGGTAAGGGAAAAATCCTTCTGCAAGGTTTTCAAGGTTTCTGTTTCCTGTGCACCTTTTTTCCATCTTCTTCAAAGAATGGAGACTGCGTTGGATGGAGTGCTTTGTTATTATTTTGGGTGCTGGGGGATATCGCTATACACCATACAACAATACAATGTGCAGAAAGAGAAAGCTGAACAACACCAGAAAAGCCAAAGCAAAAAGAATGATTCGATGGTGGTGGATGACATGTCTAGCAGGATGTGGTAAGGAACACTCTTCTGTTTATATCATACAGCTAGACCTATGATGACGAGACATTTCCAAACAATAGCTTATCCAAAATAGTGCACTTGACATCATGTCCTGGAGACGTGTCAGTAAATTAATGAAAAACCGCAGGCTTCGCTTATCACGTGCTACGAAACTCGGATCTGTGGGGGTCATTTCTAAAAATCACACAACGTCCTGTGAAAAGGTACTGTGAAACCAAACCAAATGAAACTCCTGACTTTTCTTCAATCCAGGACTTTTGAAACTACTGTACTGAAAGCACTCCAAGTTTAGACTGAGGTAGACCGTCAGGATATGGGTTTAGGTTCACAATGGAAGCCCTGATTAATATGCTGAAATGCTAATCGACTGTACCGAGCGAAATTAACTTCATTAGGCAATCACTTAATTGTATTTTAATGAGAGTTATTTAAAAGTTTTAAAAGGTCAAACACAGAGGAGACCGAGTGATACTGTTTAGAACAACTGCAGATCCTGTTCCTAGCACAAGGTCATGGTTAATTCATTTATTTGACTGAAATGCCTAGTTTATTAACTCCAACACAATACGCAGAGTTCTGCTTTACGTATTACGTATTAAGTTCAGAAAAAAAAAAAGGTGTTAATAGATCTCATAATACTGACAACAATACTGATTGGAGTTTGTGACTCCACAATTTGAATTTTTTAATTAATATGTACCATCATAATATGAGAAAAAAAAAAGAGAAAAGAATTATGACTTTTCGTGCTAAAACTTTATTACTCTGAAGGGAACAGCAGAAAATTATGAACTATAAACTTGTAAAGGATTGACACTCGTTAAGGAGAGCTGCACACTATCTCTGGAGGAAAAAGCAATCACGCACTGACACACAGCACTAATTATACAGGGCTAATAAATAGCAACCTCAAGCTTGTGCCCCGTAAGACACACACACACACACTTCTCCCAACTTCTAATGACTAGAACAATTATTTAAACTAAATTATTATGAATTTATATTAATTCATATTAATTAATTTATCACTGGTCAGTGTGTGAATCAGTGGTCTATCGATATCTTTTCAATGGATTATGTGACATAAGAGTATTTTCTTTTTAAATTTCGAATTAGCGCACAGACAAACAGCCAGATAAAAGCTCCAAAAACATCTGTGTTCTATTACTCATCTTACGTCAACACACATTATTTATTTATTTATCTTCAATGTACAGACACGCCAACTTTACAGTTTTATCATATGTATGGATTTAAAAATAAAATGTGTCAGTGTGTCGATACAATACTTATCACCTAATGATATACACACACACACCAAAAAAAAAAAAATAATAAACACAACACGTCTAAGTTAACAAATATACATGTCGAAATTTATTCAGAAGTGTTTTCTATAATGCTTATCCTGTACGAGGTCCCGGGAAGCCTGGAGTCGATCCTAGTTCATCCTGTACGGGCCGCCGATCCATCACAGGGCACATACTACACTTACACGCTCATTCACACACTACGGGGAATTTTTGGGAACGTCAATTAGTCTAATCTGCATGTCTGTGGGCTGCGGGAGGAAACCGGAGTACTCGGAGGAAACATGTAAACTCCACACAGAGACCAGAGGTGGGAATCGAACCCTTGACCCTGGAGGTATGAGACAATAGCGCTAACTCCTACGCCACCACTAGACTGATCTAATGTAAAGCTTTTAGACACCGTACGATTTATTTACAGGTAAGAATATTTTTTTTACATTGCTTATTTCTGAAGTGTCACTCCATAAACAGGGAGGGTACTTGGAGTTGACCTCTTAGTTGCACCGTCGTTTCATGTTTAAATGGAGACACTCTGTTCGCACTATTTGTTTTAGATGATGGCGTTTATATTTTTTCCAAAGCCTATTGCAATAAATAAAAACACTTTAAATAAATTGTCATTTTTTAATTGAGTGATATTGGATGATGCAAATCTCAATGGTTGGTTAATCGTACAGTACTTACAGTGAAGACAAATGAATATGGGATTATTGACCAGTGATAGCAGACAGAAAGCAACAGAATTAGGTTTTTATTATAGAATTTGTCTAGGATTTTAGTTCAGGTCTCCCTCCATGTGCTCAAACGATTGTAGAGTGTGAAACAGTCTTCATGAAGGATCTCCACAACAGCCATTGAGCTCAGGTTACACTTTTTTTTTTCTTTTTTTTCCTGCATATCAACGCCACATTATCATCTCCGGCGTTTTCAGTATTATTAACTTTTTGTGCAGACGTAAGAAGTCTCCAGTGTTCGCACCCGCACAGGCGGAGTGAGGCATATGATCGCTTTCCTCAGGGAACACACCGCCAACGACAAAGGCATCATTCACGCTGAACCCTCACACATCATATCAAATCAGATTCAACACCATCATTTAGACATTTTGTTTCGTTTTTGCCAGGATTAAAATAATGTGACTATCGATTCCGGGGGGCAGAAATATCCCAGATACCCGCTTGTGTAGATATCTTTAATATCATGTTGGTCTAGATTATTCTATTTGTAGTAAACAACAAAAGTAAAAAGCTTGGCCGTGTTTCCTCCAGAGGGTTATTTCCGTAACGTCGATTGTTGGAGTCCAATGATTTTACTACTTTATTACAGCGAGTTGTAAACCTTTGATAAAACGCACAGGACGATAAAGAAACCAGACCAAACAAACCAGGAGATGCCATTGATCAGAACAAAAAACACACTCCGCTTTCGTATATTTAACCCTGTCCACATACACACATATATATATTTATATTTATTTGAAGGTGACATACAAGTACAGCTAGTCCCTGCTGATATATTTGAAAATCAGACATTATGCTGTTTGACTCACATTTAAACACCATATTACAGTACATGACCTAAGATAACCTTATTTAGTAAATAGCCAAGATACTGTTCACATACGGTTATGTGTTTCAGTATCTGGGGATAATAATATACAGGATAAAACCAGGCAGAATGTCATTTTATGGACATTGTTCCATTTGATAGCACGAACGTTTACGGTCTAATTAACTGAAGGAAATATTTAAACCTATTAAATGTATCTAATATGTACTGAAATGCTGTGTGTCTCACCAAACTCCCATAATCTTTAAAGTAGAGGAAGAGAGCGATGATCTCATAAACCGAGAAAGATGAGAGCAGTGTGCATTTTTTATTTTTTTTTGCAGAAGCTCTGGTACAGTTTTAATGATTTCATCAATTCTATCGGATAAGGCCGTGTTTCACATTACAGCCCGCAGTGTTCAATTCGGATTTTTCATGACGGTTCACGTTTGTAATTACGAGTGACTTTCGTCTGACTCTAATGTGGACGAGTCAGTCCTCTGAAACGGGACGCGCGAGCACATCGATACGCCACCTGGGTGGTGAGTTTGAGAGACGGCTCATTCGTGTCAAACAGTGGAGCCGATTTTAGCAAAAAGTCACATGAACTCTGAAGTCACATGACCATGTATCCATCTAGGAATAGAAAATAGGAAAGTGATTCAGATCTGGTCTGAAAAACAGCACATTTGTGCGTTCAAACAGCCTTAAAAATAAATAAATAAATAAATAAATATCAGATTTGCGTGACATTGGGGTAAAAAAATTTGATTTGTGACACTTTAACAGTTCAAAGTTAAAAAATTGATCCTGAATTGAAAACTGGCCAATTTAATCAATTGACTTGATCAACAAAAGACAAAATAAAAGTCACTCAGCTCGAGTTAATACGATATATGATGCAGAAAATACTCTTTTGTTACATGTGCCATGGAAAATCCCTTTACTTGTGATATTTAAATATTCTCAACAGAATCAAACTTCATATACATTACGCAATTTGACTGTTTTTACATGTTTAAACTCGAGGAATCTGGATAGGCACATAAATAATTTATACATGAAAGCCTTGACTTTAGCGAAGCCTTTCTGTTTGGCGTACGGGATTCGGCCGCTTGGCTCAGATATCAGCAAAGCCGATCTGTTATGACTGTACAGTACGAGGTCTGGAACTTCGCATAGACTCCTGAGCGGGTTTGAGTTTGCACGTATTATGTGGGGGAAAAAAGCTGAACAGCACTGAACGCTGGATCAGAGTGTGCTGTATCAGTGCCAGTGCAGGTGTGAGAGAGTCTGATACATAGCCCTCGAGCGCACAATAATGAGGACCGTGGTGATTTTATTAGCGCGAGCGTGTACCTGAGATCTGAGCCACCTCCCGATCGTCGACCTGGTGATAATGGTGGATGCAGAGGCGACTGTCTATCTGATAGAGCAAGGCGGGGCACAAGTAGGTGAACTGCGCTGGCGAGATGAGCGAGTCGGGACTCAAGCCGTAGTGGTGCAGCAGCTCGGTGAGATTTAGGCACTGAAACACAAGATCAGGAATAAAGACTGAGATTTGGTCCATGACTAATTAAAAGTTGAATTAATTAAAAGTGCGCTAGGGCTACCTCCTCATGTTGGTGAGGCTTGTCCTCAAACCGACCAGCCAAAGAGGAGTTTGGACTCATGAGCTCTTCTGGTACTGCGCGTTTCTTTTTGCTGGACGGTCCTTGATGGTGCAAATGATGCTCATGCTCAAGCTCATCCTCCACTCCAGGGCTGCTTCGTCCACGCTGTCCCTTACCCTTCTCTAGCCTCCTGAACCTCTTGGGCGTGGAGGTAGGACGCTGGCCGGAGGGCTGCACAGCAAGCACCTCAGAATTGCTAATCTGAAGGGATGGCGAGGTCATCTGTGTAGGCATCATTTGGTCTGGAGTATGGTGGTAGTGGTGAGGGTGGGGGTGTTCATGGTGGTGATGGCTATGGTGATGAGGCTGTGGTTTGTCTTCATGGCTACTGGGGAAGGTGCTTTCTAAAGAGGATGCGGTCAGGTCGTTGGTTTCCTGCATTTGCTCGCTGGTTTGTTTCTTTGTGTGGTCATGTGAGTGAGCATGTGAGCGCTCGAGACCGTGGTCATGGTCGGGGGTTTCAGTCGGAGTACTGTCCTGTTCATGATCATGCTCGTGCGAGTGATCATGCGAGTGTTCGTGAATGTTGTGTATGTGATCATGTTCAACGCTTCGAGTGTCAGTTTTCTGATCGTGGTCGTGGTCATGATCCTTCCGCCCGCGAGGCTTGCTCTCCGCAGTAGGTGTGGCTACTGCAGTGACATTGGGGCTACATGAGCTTCCATCAGCCTCTCCATGAGAGTGATGGTGGTGGTTGTGGTGAGGATGCTTCGGGTGTGAATGACCAGCCGAATGCGAATGCAGTCCTTCCTGCACTTCCAGAAGGTCCAGGTGGGCAACGTGGTCATGGCCCAAGCTGTCATGGTCCAGCTCCACCACTCGCACCTCGCCTAGCCCCAGGCTCAGCAGCAGGCTCTGGAAGCCGCTGAAGTTGAGCCGGTCCTGCTGGCCATAGCGGCGGAACAGCTGCTGGATGTAGAACTGCTGCTCCTGCTCGGCGGCTTCTTTCTGGTTCTTGGGCGCCGGGTGATCTCGTGGGCTCACGTAAGACTCCCTTGATATCTGGTGGTCATTGTGGACGTTGTCGTGGTCATCAGTGTGGTGGTGATGGTGGTGGTGGTGATGGTGTTGATGGTCACTTTCATGACAGTGTGTGCACTGATGGAAGAGGAGGGTGAAGACGCAGAGAAAGCAAAACTTGGTGTGCGCGTGAACTCTCATCGTCTCTTCACTGCGAGACCACTGCAAAGACAATAAATACAAGAAAAAAAATTTTTATTATAATTTTTTTTTTTCTTTAAAAGCTTTCAAGTAACATGAAATATATTATCTCTTGGATCAAATGACAAAACCAGAAGAAGCGACATAACCCCAGGTGAGTTACCTAGAAACAACTTTAGATGGAGACAAGAGTCCTGTCTTTTGTCCCGCAGTAGTACTAAAGAATGGACGCAGAAGAGCTTTGTTACAAAAGAATTGAAATATACTTAACTGAAAAGTGCAAGGCAGGTCAAGTATCAGCAAACTAACTACCAAAATAATTATAACAATAATAATAATTATTATTATAATTATAATAATATTAAAGATTAAAAAAAGAAAACACTTTTACAGATTTAAAAAAAAAAAATCATACCAGCATGAATTTTCAACCATGCTGCCAATTTCAATACCACCAAAAACACTAGATCACCATGAACTCAAATTGCGCTAGAAGTTTTCATGAACACACGTGGAAAAAAAAAAAAAAAAGTTTCAACTGTAAATGCATTTAAAAAAAAATAATAATAAAAATAAAAAAAGACTTTAAGCCAAACAAATCATATTGGCTTAAATTGCCTGTAACACGTTTTTTTTTCTTACGCATTTTTCTTGAATCTAATGTAAAACTTTAGGATACAAACTTCTAACTTGGATCTAATATAAAAACAAAAAAAAAACAAGGGTAAACTCTGTTACTGAGGCAGAACCCAGAAGAGTATATAAAGCTTTAGAATGATCGACAGATGTTTCCTGTGAAAAACATTGTTCCACTTTGAACATCCTGACATTGGAGACGGAGACACGTTAAAAGAGGCACGAGTGACACGGGTAGCACAAAAGACTTCAGCCAGGGAAACAGATGTCACTTTTTTTTTCCCTGATAGAAAGAAGACATTGCAGTGGATAAGTGTTGTTTGGAACAGCATGCATTGCAAAGGAGACAGCAAGCAAAAAGTGTGGTTTCCATCACAATCTTCAAATACAGAAATAAATGCAGGTGCGTCAAGGGATTAGGAGCAAAAGCAGCCGACGGCGTCTTGAATGAGAACCCATGGATATTCTATTCTTTCCAGATCGGCGGCATCAAAAGGTGACGGTGCGGCGGAGACGTCGATCTCCGGCGGTCTCATTTCAGAACAACGGATCGACTTGGAGGAATACAGATGCAACACAGAAATCTTCTTTCGTACAACTACATCACGTTGAAAGATGGAATTTTCTATCAAATTGCTATCGTTCAAGACACAATCAGTATCACGCTGTTCTTCCTGGAGGGGAAAAAAAAAAAAAAAAAAAAAACCTCTTACACACTTTGAGGTCAGCGATAACCTCAGGCGGTACGATTCGAAGCTAGGATGAAAAGATTGCTGCCTAAATATGTCTTTATTCCACTTCAAAGCAGACAGAAATCATAAAAGTGTCACCAGCACAACTCTAGATCACATGCTGAAATTAATGAAATAAATAAATTAAATCATAACCGTTCGTAAGGATCGGCTGCGCAACAAAAAAAACAAAAAAAAAAAAACCACACATGAAGGAAGCCACTTGAACGAGACTCCCCTGCCTCGGTGTGTCAAGTGTAGTACTTACACCGTCTTCTGCGTGTGCGCTTCCCGAACGACGAGCTCAAGCAAATTAGAGACACGGCAATCTGGCTTTCACTTTCAAATATTGGTGCAATATTTTGAGCTCGTCTGAACAGTGTTTATAAACATGCAACTAGAGTGACCTCTGAACCCTGGAGGAGATAGGATAGGGCAATAATTCAGGATATTCTCAGGGCAATCCAGCCTCACAAATGCGGCAGTGTTGCATGCTCAATGTGCTCTTTGTTACCTGTGAAAGGGGTTTTTCTAGCATAAGCGCGTGTTGAAAAAAATTTTTTTTAAATCATGAGACAATTCGGCTCAGACCGGAATCTGCTGGAAAAGCGAGCGCGGATGACCGGGGCTGAGAGTATTTCTTTGAGGCTTAGAGATGTTGTAGAAATGTCACATGTTCAGCACCAGATAGATGTATATTCATCATTCCTACAGCCTTAACTGTGTTGCGCGTTACATACGTCTCTCGAAAAGCTTTGACTACATCCGACCATTCCATCCAACAGCTACAAACAAAGAATGAGTTTATTGTCGAATAGACTCAAACATGGACCCTCGAGGTGGAACACAAATTACACTATCTGTATCTATTCACTGCTCCGAATATTCTTACATGCATTCCAATTTAAACAGAAGTGGGTGTGGCTTTAATCTTGCTCACATAGCTAGTGTTTGAGTTTGTAATTGCCAGCGACTCTTCCTAACAAATACAGGGATTCCGAATTTCGTAAAATCCTCAACAAGACAAAATGTTCACAGTCCAATACAGCGGAAAACAGCTCTGAGACATAACGGCATCCGGGACTCCCCTTGCGATTTAAAGGTGCAATGACAACATTAAACTTTGAGATTCATTCGCGCATTACATCTCTCTTTCTTATTTTGAATTGCCATTCCCCTCCCCCCTCATTGCTGTATGTGTAACCTGCTGCTGCTGCAACACAATAATTTCCCTCACAGGATCAATAAAGTCTATCTATCTATCGATCTATCTATCCATCCTCTTAGGCATGGTTACGTTTTTTTGGCCACATGATGGCAGTGTGGGGAAAGGGGACAGACTTAGTCAAATGGATTGGTACGCTTTACATTGTATATCCGTGTCAAAAGCGCACAAGACTCACTTTGTCGGACTTGGGAACAAATCGGACTTACGAACGTGCTTCCGGAATGAAACTCGTTCGTAAGTCGGGGAATAGCTGTACAACCGGATTTAGTTCCTCAAAAGAAAGAAACGAACGGCCCGATTTAAATTTGCCACACCCCTGACCAAGCAGATATTTAAGATAAGTGAATGAATGCTGTAAATACATTGCTAATAAACGAGGCCTCTCTTTTGTCACGTTAGCTTCAGATCAAACTACTTGCCTGAAACCTCGCACAGATGTACACCTCCTTTTTCTCTTGGTACCTGTTTAAAATGCATTAGCTGCTCAATCTGCATAACGTACATAATACATAATGCATAATGTATTTGCTTAAGTGAAATCAGGTCGCCTCAGGCCTTTGATAAATTCAGAGACGCAAAAGTTTCAGGCAGACACTTTTCAAGTTTTTAAAAACATCCTCCCGAGTCAAGGGTCAGGAGCTGCTGAAAGCACTGCAGGACAATTTTATTAAGAAGACTTGAAGAATGTAAACCTGATTTTATTTCATGTTTGCTTAATATTTACCAGAACATACCGTAAATCCACAGCCCGCCACTTTGGCCCCGGTCCTGCTCTGAAGATGGTTTCCCCAGCTCTTCACTTTGGTCTGAATCTAAACAAGAAGCAAAACCAGATTCCGGTATTAATATTAAATTTCGTTGCATTTATTAATCGTACAAAGTTGAAATCTTGGTAAATCCATAAGCGCGTATGTGCCGTGTGACACGCTGCATTACTAATGAATGGAGAACGCACGGAAGGTTCAGTCGCTCTTTCGAAACAGCGTCATGCTGTCGGGTGTACACGCTCCACGAGCACGGGCTGTGGAAAAGCCGAATGGCATGAAGCCGAGTCTGACGCGAAAAACTTCCTCACGGGCACTTGCGCAACATATGCGCGAATAGCGCTTCCTCTGGTGAAAGGCGGGGGGGGGGGGGGGTCAGAGGGATCATTAATTCTGTGGAAACTTCATTTATTGTAAATCTTAGCAGAATGAAAAACACTAGAAGATCAGACATATCCTTGAGAATTGTAAATAAATAAATAAATAAATAAATAAAAGACAACAGCAGCCAAGACAAAAACAAAAAAACAACCCATATAAACCCACTTCCCAAAGTCTTTACGTCAGCTGAGTTCATATGACTCTCATGTGCTCTCGTCGTCTCAGCAGGCACGAGTCCATCCCTGGTCTACATGTAACCCAGACTGCCGAGGATTTAGTAAATCTGTCTCGATTAGCCGATTGGATTATCACATAAATCACACCCTGCTTCATTTGTTTAATTCGCAATCTCTCTCTCTCTCACACACACACACACACACACACACAGACCCCAGCACGCAGGCATGTAAGAATATATAAAACACAGTATAAACATCTACTGAGCTGCGAGTTTACGGATAACGATCATCCAGACGGGTGACTGATTCTAACAAACTTGGATTAAACTTTAGAAAGGGAAGCACGAGATCTGATCCATCATGACGCGGTTCCGACTTGTACACGTTTAAATGCAGACAGTTTGAGGTTGATTGATTTCATTTTAACCTGAAAAACGTAGATAGATATGGAGCGCGGAAGTGTTTCATGCAGACGTGCTGTTTGTTCAGTCCACAAATGGAACAATTTTTTAAGCTAAATTGACTTAAACTGAATTTTTTGAGCTTAATGATCTTGTTTTTTTTTTTAATTTTGTGCATGAAAATATATATATATATATATATAAAAAAATAAAAAAATAAAAATCAAGCATCCTCTAGACTTCCATTCAAAACAAAGCACTTTACTAATCGTCATTCACAATACAAAGAGCAAATATATCAAAGACGTGGAATAAAAATTAGGAGGAAAAAAAAAATACAAAAATGAACACATCACAGCGGCTGAGAAAGTGAATAGAAAATAAGGGATGAACATGTATGTTATAAATAACGAATACAAAAGTCGATGTAGTTTTCCTCGCACCGGTTCCTGAGTTTTCAGACACCCTGAACATCATACATTAAACGATGTGATGTGATGCTGTGACGAGGACATGAGGTTGTTTATAACCCGGCAAGAAAATCTGATTCATGTTCTCCGGTATAGTCTCTCTCCTGGATCGGTGTAAACAGCCTTTTATCATCAACGTGACACACGCAAGACAGTGACGTCTGACTGCTTTTTTTTTCTTCTTCTTCTTCTTCCTTTCCTGACGTATGACTACACACCTTACGAAATCACACTGCCTGCCCCTTCATGAGCTTGGAGAACCTGAGCAATCCGTTTCCTGTCCGGTCGAACAAAAAAGAAAAACAGAAGTACAACAGTCTACGATATCAGCTCTCTGAATGTAGATATGTTTTGGGAAACACTCACTCACAGGGTCAGCAACGACGAGCAGATGCGCCGGAAGACAACGGCAGATGGTGGGAGGAAACGGTGTGTGCTCTGCGACGGCTGGGGAAATTAAGCAAAGTGGAGATGTTCGAGGGATTTAGTTGACCAAACTTGCGTAGAACTTGCCGTTAATCAGGGTTTGCATCGATACCGAGAGCGCGGTGTCGGTTGCGTACACTCTGCTCTCTCTCTATTTAATGCTGCAGTGCAAAACGTGTCAGGAACGAGTCGAGGAACTCATGCAGGATCTTGCTGTAATACAAATGCCTGGAGAAAAC
>JAQQZT010000036.1:3456841-3473924 GCA_030068275.1 Clarias platycephalus | reverse complement strand
AGTGGGGTGTGCGTAATTATTCAGCCCCCTTTGGTTTGAGTGCAGTCAGTTGCCCATAGACATTGCCTGATGAGTGCATTTAGACTCTAAAACAAAACACAAAGATTATGATAAAACTGTTTTTAGACATACCTTAAAGTATAGTTTGTATCCAAATAATAGACTTCATTATAGGCCAGTAAATTTAAGTGTTTTATTTATAACAATACAATATTTCTGACAATACAATAATGAAATAAAAACACTTTCAAGCTTAAATAGAAAGCTTTAATGCAGGTTTTTTTTATTATACATAATACAAGACACTCATCCCAGCATTTTACTAGTGCTTGGATACCATCAAGGTAGAAAGTTTCATTCACTGATGTGCAGCCTGCTTTAAAAACATTTGCACAATTTAAATGTTTTAGTGCGGCTAAGAGTTTCATCACTGTACCGTGCTTGATGTCTTCTGTAAATGTCAAACGTTTTTTATACCCTCCTTCATTAGAAATTACTTGAATGCTCCTCATATGTTAACAGTCAATCCCTGGAGCCTTAATAAAAAAGGAAAGATGTTGTTCACACTTGCAGTAATGTGTGAGACACTCACAGCTGTTGGAATGTCAAGTGCAACAGACGTTAAGCTCTCACTAGCTGGCCTTGGTGAAGGACAGTTTGAACAAATACTGGCATTTAGCAGAGAATATGCTATTGGAAGGAACATTGTCGTACTGGGTATTTGATAATGTCATCAGATTAACAAAATGCTGTCTTTGATAAAAAGAGGAACGTATTGAAGTCATTCTCATGGCTCGTTTGGGAAGCTACCACAAGGTTACAATTGACTTTATCATGAAACATGGCAAACACATAACATATGACACTATTGGCAAATTTTATTAACAAACTGCTAGACTGGTACAAACCAACCAAGAAGTGGATGTCCACAAACAACATCATGTATGGTTGTTTTGTGAATTGAGATACATTTTGTCTTAAAAAATGTTCATTTACCTAATGTACTGTATGGAAATGTTTTGGGACATGCTGTCTATTTATAAAAGGTAAGAGGTGAAAGTATCGCGTAGTAATACGATACATACTGTAAAGTCTACAGAATATAATTACATTTTACAAACAACAACAAAGAGAAACCAATTTTAAGCCATAAAACATTACGTTTAGATTTTGATGATAATAAGTTTGCGAAAAACAGGAGATGTTTTTGATGGTTGCGAGAGGTTATGTAGGATGAATGAACAAAAACGAAATATGGAAGATGTAAAAGAAATTTTTTTTTCTACTTTAAGATTTTTTGTTTTCAGAGATTTGTGGCTTAGTGGTTAGCACTATCGCCTGCACCTTCAGGGTCCGGGTTCGATTCCCAGCCAGGTTCGATTCCTGCCTCTGTATGCATGGAGTTTGCATGTTCTCTCTGTGCATGGTGGGTTTTCTCCCACAGTTCAAAGACATGCAGATTAAGCTAATTGGCAATCCCAAATTGGCTGTAGCCCCCCTATCCGTCCCCCCGGAACCCTGTATACAGGATAAATAGATGAGGAGTGAGTGAGTGATTGATTTCTACCTGAAGATCAGACTTCATGCTTTTCATACCAAATCTTTCAACTACATCCCAAGTAAGATTCAATATCTGCCGCCAATTCAATCAGTTGTGTTCCTGTGCAATATCAACATTGTTTAGTAATTCAATTTAAAAGATGCAATCAGCCTTTCTGCCACAGGCGATGATGCCAAGTAAAAAAAGTTCATGAGATGACATGAGCGAGAAGCCTTGAGACGAACCAGACTCGAAAGGGAATGCCATCCTCATTCGCGTGATACCAGATAGTACGACTGTGAATAAATCCCTTCTATGACTGTGTGCGGTAAGTCGAAAAGTGCAACTGCATACCATAAAATGTCTTTTAGTTAACATGAAGTCCGCTTTGTTGAGGTTACCAACTGTTCACTTATGGAGCCTGATTGCAGTCACAAGCCGTCAGAGAGGGGATAAAAATGTTCGCATCAATGCGTCTGAAGCCCAACTCATAAATATTAAGTATCACATGCATCCATCAGCAGCAGCAGTCAGTGATCTTTATGCGACAAAGAGAGAGAGAGAAACACTATGAACTTTTATTCATTACAGAATACTTAACAGTTTAAGTCTCACTTAAGTAAACTTTGGTTACTCCAGTTTCCTCCGGGTACGCCTGTAATGCATTAATGGAAACAAAAATACACACAGTAAATCATTCAAATGAACATACACTATGCTGCCAAAAGTATTAGCTCGCCTGCCTTCACATGTATATGAACCCTTGAGTAACATCCAATTCTTAATCCATAGGGTTTAATATGATGTTGGCCCACCCCTTGCAGCTTTAACTATTCTGGCACACAGGATAACACACATCTTCCACAGGGTTTAGGAGTGTGTTAATGCTTTGTGCACTGGTGCGCAGTCATGTTTGAACTGGTATGGGGTTGTTTTTCAGGAGTTGGTCTCGGCCCCTTACTTCCAGTAAGAGGAACTCTTAATCCTTCAGCACGCCAACACATTTTGGACAGTTTCATGCCCCCAACTTTGTGGGAACAGTTTGAGGATGGCTTCTTCCTGTTCCAACATGACTGCGCACCCATGCACCCATGAGTCCTGACCTCAACTTGTTAGAACACGTTTGGGATGAATTCAAATTGAGACTGTGAACTAGGCCTTCTCGTCCAACATCAGTGTCTGACCTCACAAATGCGCTTTAGGAAGAAGGGTCAAAAATTCCCATAAACACACTTGTGAAAAGTCTTCCGAGAAGAGTTGAAGCTGTTATAGCTGCAAAGGGTGGGCCAACATCATATTAAACTCTATAGATTAAGAATCGGATGTTATTCAAGTTCATATGCATATGAAGGCAGGCGAGCGAATATTTTTGGCAGTATAGTGTTATGTAATATAGCATTACATATACACTACCAGTCAAAAGTTTGGACACACCTTCTCCTTCAGTGGTTTTTCTTTATTTTTATTCTTTTCATCAATGTGCATTAATACCGAAGACAACCAAACTATGAAAGACGTTTATGGAATTATGTAGTAAAGAAAAAAGTGTTAACAAACACAGAATATGTTTTAGATTTTGGCTTGTAGCAACATTTACAGTAGCGTTGATGAAAGCTTGGCACACTTATGGTATTCTCTTATCAGATTCACAAGGTAGTCACATGGTTTTTAATTCACAGGTGTGCCGTCAGGAGTTAATATCTGACATGTTCTGCCATCTTAATGTCCTTTAGACCATCAGAAATTAGGTGTCTAGAGTCAATGTGCTATGTCTAGTGCTACTACAACTACTGTACAAATCCATATTACGGCAAGAAACACTCATGTACAGTAAGTAAAGAGAAAATACATTCCATCAGTAAAAAAAAATAAAGGTCAGGTACAGTAATCCAGGAATTTTTAATGTATCCCCAAGTGCAGTCACCAAAACCATCAAACGCTGTGATGAAACTGGCTCTTATGACGACCTTCCCAGGAAAGGGAGACAAAGAGCTACCTGTGCTGCACAGGATAAGTTTATTAGAATGGCCAGCCTCAGAAACCACCTCATAGCACACATAAATGCTTCTGAGAATTCAAGCAGCGGAAATATTTCAACATCTACTGTTCAGAGGATGTTGCGAAAAATAAATCATTATTTCAGAAGAACAACAAGCAGAAAAGACTTGCTTGGGACAAGAAACACGTTTGATTTCAAACTTTCTTTTGATTCTGTAAAGCTGCTTTGTGACAACGACAATTATTAAAAGTGCTATATAGAACCGAATGTAGAGAGAGAGAGTGCAACCAGATGCTTCCTGAATGTTTGGTTTCCCGCTGTGAATCATGGAGAGGAGGTGTGATTAGTGTAGGGCTGCTTTGCTGGTGACACTGTTGGTGTCTTAGTCAAAATTGAGGACACATTTTAACCATTTAGTCCAACTGGACACTGATCACAAACATACCTCAAGGTAATGGAAGAGCTATTTGTCGAAAAATGAGAGTGATGGAATGCTGCATCAGGTGATTCTGGCCTCCACATTCTCTTGCTGTAAATCCAGTTGATGGTTTGGGATGAGTTGGATTAGAGAGTGAAGGAAAAGCAGCCAAGAAGTACTCAACACCACTGTGGACTCCTTTGAGATTGTTGGCAAACTAGGTTCCAGGTTATGACCTCATGAGTTAAGTTGGAGATAATGAGTGTACAAAGCTGTCATCAAAGCTGGCTATTTTAAAGAGTCTAAAATATAAAAATAATAATAATAATTTTGCTACCCAGTTCCATATTTCTTCTGTCATAATTTCAGTGTCTTCAGTTTTAGTATACAATGTTGAAAACTGTAAAATTAAGGAAAAACCACTGAATAAGAAGCTGTGTCCAAACCTTTGAGATTCTTTAAAACATAATTTTTAAAAAACTATTTTAAATACATAACTTCATAAGTTATAATATGTGATAAGGATTCGTTTCAAATCTTTAGTGTTACAGCTGTTAATTCTTCATGCTCACTTCCTGCCCTGCTTCGTGACGTATCATAACGCTCATGAAGCTGAAAAACTTTTCTTTTACTTTCTCTCAATGGAAAAAAAGTTGGAATAGAGATAAAGGAGGTGAAGTAGAATCTCATAGTTTTAGCTGACTTTGCACAAGGCAAGTTTTAATCTGACAAGCCTTTGGTTTTTCTTGCCAGCATAAGCTTTTTTCAAATCCATAGTTGTACACGGCTTGTTTTCTGAAGATAGACTCCATCACTGATGCAACACGATTAAGCTTTGTTTTTTTTTTTTTGTTTTTTTTACTTTAAGAACAGAGGAGAATATCTGGGGTTTCACATGCAAATATGACAAGGTGTACGCTGCCGAAACCTTGCGTTAGGATTCCGACAGCGACCGTGCTCCACCTCATCTTCTATTCTTTCGGCTCTCATCTGCTATGTTTATCCTGTGCTCCATTTTAGACATCTGAGAATACTGAATACTCAAAACAGCCTCGTCAAATCCTTAGTTTTTAACCAAATGATATTTAGATATTTGCAAAATATGATAAATAAAGCTAGTTGAGAAATGTCGTTTGAAATAGTGAAAACAATCAGAGTTGTGGAAAAAAAAGCAGAAACTAGAAACTGGAATATTAGATCATGTTCAGAATATTTATTTACATATTTATTTATCTATTCCTAGGCCATGCTAACTGGAATCTTTTCGGGTTAAACCACAATGAGGCATCAAATCGCATGAAACTATATAGCTAGTGTCACTTGGGCATCCATCAATGATTAATTCCCTGTCAATCTCTAACAGGAATTTTATGAAATATAAAATGACCCCATTTTCTTTTCTCTTCTCATCTTACATCAATCATCTCATTTGCTCTGAAACTATCCAGCAGTACACAGTCCTCTTCGACACATACAGTACCTGAGTGTTAATTCTTCATGCCCCAAAATTTACTGCACACAAATCATGGCCCTTAGACTAGAGATCATAGTATCTCATAGTAAGACTACAGTGATTAATCATAAAAATTAATAGGTCTCATGACGTTGCTGTTTGTGCTAGTTGGTGCTATGCATTGTAACAATCCAGATATAGCACAACAGTGAGGATGCCCATGTGGAGTGTTAAAGTGATTAGGTACGTAAAGTAATCATCAAACACATGGCAATCCAAAGAGTATTTGAGGAAATGTTAGCAAGGCGGTCAAAATAGAGGGAAAGTAAACAGGGAAACCACAGCGCAGCCACAGTGTCGGCCCCAATAACATTTTTATATGCGCCCACTTCTACAATAAATGGACATGAGGGACCAGGATGATGGACAATGTGAACACTGGTAAATAATTTTTCCAGGTTCTGAAATGTGTCTCATTTGTGAGTCTTGGTTTTTGCTTCAATAACAATGTAAGTGGAGCAGCTACAGAACTAAGCCTCGGATAAATATTTAATACAAATTGGCGTCTCTGGAGCGCTGACGTTCTGGAGCTGCAGCCAGAAGGTTACTGCTCATACTGTGTTGTTTACTTTATGCATTTCCACTGTTTTAACATCCAAGAAAAAAAAAAAAAATCACACACTGTTCAAGTCAAACCAGGACTTTTGGTCGTGCCTCATTTCTGAGAGTAAAAACTCCCTTTATTTCTCTATATGTTCCCTTGTTTCACTAGTGCTTAAAACTTTTCTCAGTACCCCGGAGCCATGATCTGTTCTCCAACATGTCCGAAATGCTGGCCTCTCAGGAACTCCTGTGATGGCCCAAACATGTGGAAATGACTTGGAACAAAATCATGAATGTACTGGGTATGTGGCTATAACTCCCAGCCACGTTCCTGTAATGTGCGAGGAAATACAGTAATTATGTGTACGGTTCCCAGATGCAGATGTCAGGTGCGCCACTCGCTCAGCCATCTTAGCCAGTATGGCCATCTTTAAAACGCTTGCACCATTCAAATATTTTATTGCGGCTACGAGTCTCATCACTGTACTGCGCTCGAAGACTTCTGTAAATGTCAACTGCTTGGCAGGAGATCATTCACACAGTCCAGAGATCAGTGCAGAGCAGAATGGAGGCCTTGGCTTTAAGAAGCCCCTATGCAAGGTCAAGGTAGGGTTCGGAGATCTGAATTTTTATTTCAGTGTGTGGAAATTCAACCAGGGCAGCACTGTAGGGAAGGGAGATGCACCGTTCATAGCACTACAGACTCTACAATGTTTGTTCTCTATCTGAGCAGTTAGTCAAGGAGGTCGTAGGACTAAAGGCTTAAGAGGGGATTTGGGTATTAAAAATTTGACCGTGCAGAAATCCACAGTGCCAAAATGGAACAGTATAAAATATATAGTTTGCCTATGCATCCTCCTGCCTAATGAGCCTTAACGAAAGGTGCAGACATGGAAGTGATAGACAGACATATTAAAATGCTAAGCTCGTTTATCTTGCAGGAAGTTACATTACCTGGAGCCCAAGACGTTGAGGCTTACTGTAATGTGCTCACCTGGACAGCAGTGCATTCAGTGCAACCTTGCACGACATATTTCCTTTTCTTTTTCTTTCCATTCGAATATCTGTGGTTCAAGACTGTGGCACATACAATATGAGACATCCGGTCCCTAAGACGATATCTGTGCCTATAGCTAGTTTAATAGAGAATAGGCAAAGAAATCTTAGTGCAGTGCATTTTGCTTTGGTGGTCACCATGTTTTAGGACACAGCTCTTCAAACACAAGAAAAACAAAAAAACAGGAGTGCACCGAGTGAAAATCCCCTGCAACATTCCTTACAGAACACCGGAATGCTGCTTAGAAAAAATAAAGGAAACTAACAAGCTCGATCGATACGAACACAAAGATTGGTGTGGGACTGTGGACTTTTCAGCACAAGAGGAATTCAGTTCTTAGTAGTTTTTATCTTTATATAGTTATAAGTTTGCACTGCCACTTTACTTATTTATGCTGATACAGAAGGTCTTCTCTCCCTGCTGCTATTAGACTGTACAATCAGAGCTGCTGCCAGTGAACCAGTCACCATGATGCACACTGTTATCTCCATTTTAATCTGTGCAATATTACCTATGCAGTTAGTTCGAATGTGTAACTACAGTACTGTATTGTTTGTTTCTTATCTTTTATATTTAACCACTGTACTGTATATATTTGTATTATGTCTCTACATACACCTACAGTGCCCTATGTCTCTATATACGGCGCTGGTGGCTCAGTGGTAGGTGTCTCGCCTGCCATGCGGAAGGCCCGGGTTCGATTCCCAGCCAGTGCCCAAACCCCCCAGCCACTGGACACAGTGCCGGTCCCAAGCCCGGATAAATGGGAGGGTTGCGTCAGGAAGGGAATCCGGCGTAAAACCCATGCCAAGTTGTTGTGCGGACTGGATATTCCGCTGTGGCGACCGTTGCCGGGAGCAGCCGAAAGCTACAGTCTCTACATTATCACATTCTTCTGTAACATAGAAATTTCCCCATTGTTGGATGAAAAAAGGTACATCTCATTTCATTGTATCTTGTGTTATCTTACCCATTGAATTTGAATTTCCCACTGGTCTGACAAACTTGCACTAATCAGAGTTGTATTGCACAAACAAACAGATTCAGAAGTATTTCACTTGATTTATTAAGGTAATAAATGGCATACAACATATAAATGACACTGTACAGCATGTGGTGCAGCTTTATTCATCCCTGATCCCTGGACAGATAGACAGAGAGTCACAGGTGCAGTGTTATTCCCTGTGAAATCTTGCTGCCATATCCTTCTGGTTAAAGCACTCAGTGTGTTGCTTTGTTTACCCAAGGGGTAATGACGGTGTGCAGACAGGATGACACTCTAGCATTTCATTAACTGCTTTGCCGAAAACAGACTGAATAGTTATGTAACCTGCTGTATGCAGCCAGCTAGTTGTGATGTATGTGCAGCTAGTGGTGACTGCATAACAGTTTAATACGATTAGTTACCTGTGTGAAAATGACATGAACACACTAACATGTGTCGGAAATGCTGCTGAAGGTGGTTGATATTCAGTACCACCTGTCTTACAGCTGCTACTCATGCCATGTGACGACTCTTTGCTACCTAGGCAACTCAAGTCCCACTGTTTTGCTTCTGAGCTGGAAAGCTAAAAAAAAAAAAAAAAAAAACTCGCCCCATTAGTGATGCATTTTCCATGACATTCATAACATGGCAGTTAACACAGCAAGCGTTCACCATATTACCATGGTTTTAAGTTGGATGTTATAAACACCACCTTGACTACTGTTAACACTTGGCCTTTACCATAGCTTCAGTGTCCGAATGTCCCAAAAGGCCTTGCGTTCTAATCTTAGACACTATTCTATTCTACTGTATATACAGTATACACTGGTTCAGAAAACTTTGATGCGTGAGCTTTAACTGTAAAACATCATTTTGGAAGGTGGTTTTTGATTCCGGTTCATTCTAGACTGTAGCAATTGTGCAAACATATTAAACAACGTTACTCAATGAAATAAAAAGTTAGCATGATGGTGAAGACACAGAAAAAGTGAAAGGGAATCTTGTATCGTCCTACACAGCATGGACGATACAAGACTTTTGCAATGACCTCTTGAAGAGAATGTACTTACTGCAAGAATGAATGAATGAATGAATGAAAAACCTGTCTCTCATACAGTATGTGTGTAGATGATACATTAAAAAAAGAGTATGGTTGCTATGGAAAACGGAAATAAAAAAGAAAGTAGTGATTTCTAAATTTACTTTGACTTGTATTTCATTGCAGACAATACAACATTATTTGTTCCTTATGATTATTTTTATTTTTTTCAAAATAAACACGTATTCCAATGTTGGTTCTTGCAACACATAAAAAAAAAAAAAAAATTTGAACAGTAAAGCATTTACCACTTTGTGATCTTGCCATTCCTTTTCACAACACTTAAAAGACGTTTAGGGACTGAAGACACCAAGTGGTGAAGTGTTTCAGGTGTGATTTTGTCCCATTCATCCTGCAAACAAGTTTTAAGGTGGGCAACAGTACGAGGTCTTCGTTGTCCCATTTTGCGCTTCAAAATGCGCCACACATTCTATATTGGAGACGGGTCGGGACCGCAAGCAGGCCGTCAAGTACCTGTATCCTCTGTATCATCTGGTACCTGTATCCTCTGTATCATCTGGTATTGGTCCCCTGTGTTTCAAGTCCAAAGTCAATGCAGCACCTGCCCACAGTGCTAAAACTACCACTAATTGGTTTGCCCACCGTGACCATGTGCTTGACTGGCTAGCCAACTCACCAGGCCTGAGACTCCATGAGGTATTGTCAAGAAGTAAAAAAGATCCCAACCCAACAATACAGACGAGGTGAAGGTTGTTATCAAAGCAACCTGGTCTTCAGGTCTTCATGGAAGGCCCTGGACACACAGTCCACAGCACCCAAAGGATCAGTCACCAATGTCCTGCAGCAGACACCACAACACACCGCTATGTGGAGTCATGACGTGGAGTCATGCCTGTAAGGCCAGAACACAAAAGGGGGACCCAAACAATACTGTGTTTAAATCTTTTGTGTTGGAATATTATGGCTGATCTATACATAGATCAGCCATACTGTCTATACATACAATGTTTCTACAATTTTGTGATATATTATAGGATAGCCATAGTGTTTATCGTGTATTATAGCACAGCCATGTTGTTGTTTTCCAGCCTTCAAGAATAAGACACACACACACACACACACACACACACACACACACACACACACACACACACACACACACACACATATGCAGTTACCTTTTGCTTAATAACATGGTAGGATTTATCTACTGCTCATTTGAGCAGCAAGCATTTATCTCAATAGAACCGTTCTTATTTAGAGTCCGTGCACTGCATAGCTTTTAGAGCATCATGTGATGTAATAGTGAGCCAAGACCAAAGCCACTTTACTGCCTGGTCTTAGTTTTATAGTTGTTTTTTTTTTTTTTGCCATGAGTTGTTATAGCATAAAGTACTTTAAGAAAGCGTTAGGGATAAAATGAGACATTTATAAACGTGACAGGATTATGTCACCAGTTTCTGAGACTTTTCTACAGAATTGGGTTTTAGGTAATACAGGATTGCGTCGTATGATTGTTCAGATTATTGAAGTGAATTCATACAGTTTGATCATACCCAGCAAAGTGATTCATAAGGGTGAAAGTATTTATAGAGTAAGGATTATATAGAAATGTACAGCACGGCATGAAAAATAGAATATCTCTTTGTTTTCTCTACATAGAAAACAAAATGCATTTTGCTATATGCTGTGGATTTTCCAGTAGAAACTCACTTCTTCTTGGCAGCAAATACACTGTAATGTGATATTGCTGCAATTTCCTGAGTGATTTAACACATAGAATTGCCCTCGAGCTACGAAACACATCAGCGCAATAACAAACTGCTTTGGTTACTAATTCTGCATTTAACAATTATAAGAACAGTCTTTCATGTAGTAAATCTAGTGCACTTGCCTAGATTTACATTGTGCGTACTAACCACTATGTTTTGTAGCAGACATTAATATTAAATAATTTAAAGGCAACCGTGACATTAAATATACTTGTAAAATTATTTATATATATTTAGTCCACACTTACTGGCAGCATGATGGCTTAGTGGTTAGCACTGTCGCCCTGCACCTCCAGGGTCTGGGTTAGATTTCCAGGTTCGATTCCCGCCTCTGTGTGCATGGAGTTTGCATGATCTCCCCGTGCTTGGTGGGTTTCCTTGGTGGGTGCAGATTAGGCTTAATGGTGTGAATGAGTGTTCGAGTGTGTGTGTCTGTGTGTGCCCTTCGATGTATTTGCACCCTGTCCAGAGCGTATTCAGCCTCATGCCCAAAGTCTCCTGAGACGGGCTCCAGGCCCCCCACAACCCTGTATACAGGATGAAACAGTATAGACGATGAGTGAGCGAGTGAGTGAGACTCCGCACTCCAGTCATTTCAAATACTGCAGCCATTTAAAGGAAACACTTTACTCCCCCAAGACAGGCATAACTTTGTATTAAGAACTAAATGGGATTCAAAACCCATTGAAAGTGCTAAAAGCTTTTTGACACCATCTGTATCTAAAACTGTCTAGGTTTTCCCCTTAATATGACATTATGTAAGAGAAACCATCTCCACGCTTGTTGCGCAGCTCTGCAGCTTTTTTAGTAGGCAAGGTTTAGCAGTAGCTCATTTACATAGACACAGAAATAGTGTGTGTGAAAAAAGAGTGAAAAAGAGCAATTTTATGGTATAATAAAGGCATTATCTAAATGGTGTGTTGCTGAAGCATTAATAGACACACTTTGGGTGAGCTCTGAGACCTGAACCCATCTGAGGCGTGGCTCCATTGTCACGAGACACTGACCGTGCAACGCAGGAGAACCCAAAAGCAGACACAATAGATCAGACCGAGTTTAATGATTTTAATGAGGAATATGCCAGATAAGGAAAATGGAGAAACTTAAGCATAGAAACAGCAGTTGGGGCGCAATCAGAGGTGGGCAGCAGTGTGAATAGATAGTGGCTGAAGATCAATGTTAGGGAATGAGAGAAGCAGCGCGCGTGCAGCGTCCAACAAGCAGGTACTTTAGGGACTTTAGTGGAGGTTAGCGTGGTGAGGGGTGCTGCCACTGAGCTGTAAGTTCAAACAAAACATCTGGAAAAGTTGGCAAAACCCAAGAATCGCTGGAGATCTCGTCTTGTGGTGGGTGTGGGCCAGTCCGTGATGGCAGTTAACTTGGACAGCTCCATCTGTAGGCCTGAAGGGGCAATAATAAAACCAAGGAATGACACAGACTCTCTGTGGAATTCACACTTCTCCGCTTTGACATAAAACTTATTTTCGAGGTGTCTTTGCAAGACCTGTACACAAAAACTGAGATATTCAGGAAGTCTCTTAGCACATCATTAACCAGGGTTTGAAAAACAGCAGGAGCATTGGTCAGCCCGAAGGGAACCACTAGGTACTCATAGTGTATTGAATGCAGTCTTCCATTCGTCCCCATTCCTTATCCTCACCAGATGATATGCATTCCTCAAGTCCAGTTTGGTGAACACGCATGCTCCTTGCAAAAGTTTGAACGCAGTGGACATATGGGGAAGGGGATAGCGATTCTTGATAGTGGTGACGTTCAAACCATGGTAGTTGATACAGGGACGCAGGGACTTGTCTTTTTTGTCCACAAAAAAGAGACCGGTGAGGATGAGGGTTGGATGATCCATGCTGCCAGTGAGTCAGTGATGTACTTATCCATGGCCTCCCTCTCCGGGGCCGAAAGGGAATACAGGCGCCCTCTTGGGGAGGGGGGGGGGGGGTCGTACCGGGGAGGAGGTCAATGGAGCAGTCGTTGGGTCTGTAGGGCGGCAGAGAAAAAGCATGTGTCTTGTCGGAGGTCATTGTATTCAGATGGAACATTGGAAAGGTCTGGAAATTCTTCCTCGGTAACAGGGTGTGACGAGTGGGCTCTGGCAGAGTGGAGACATAAAGACAGACAAAACAGGGCTTCAATCCAAGATGGTGTTCTTGGCCCAGTGAATGCTGGGGTTATGTCTGAGCAGCCAGGGATCCCCAAGGACGACAGGAGTATGAGAACCCTCCATGATCGGAGGCGTGCATTGATGTGACCTGTTAGATCAATTAGTCCATTCAGATCTGAAGGGAGCTCCAACTCATCCTTGACAGCTTCGCTCAGTCCATGAAAAAACCCATCGCACATAGCGCAATTGTTCCATCCACAAAAGGCCGCCAGGGTGCGGAACTCAATGGCATAATCGTAGGCTGAGCGTGTTCCCTGGTGCAGTCTCAGCATCTGCCCAGCAGCTTCCTTGCCGGAAAGTGAGCAGTCAAAGACTCTCTTCATCTCGTTAGTGAACGCGCTGTAATTGGTGCAGCAGTTTTTGAGCGTTTAGTGGGAAATGTTGAGGCTTGTGACTCAAGAGACAGAGAGCACTGAGAGAGGAAAGATCGGCAGGTGGCGGGTTCTCCGTTGTAGGACTGAGGGGGCAGCAGGCGAGGTTAACAGAAAGTATGAGGTGGAGCCAGAACTGGAGCTGGGGCTAATGAGACCTGAAATCGTTCAATCCGGGAAGTGAGCACGGTGAGTGTGTCCGCCATAGACCTCAGGTTTTGACTAATCTGCTGAATCTCCCCTTGGTGTGTGCCAAGGAGGGTGCCCTGTGCCTCCAAGGCAGTCCTGAGTTGACCTAAATTCGCTGGGTCCATGCTGGCCAAATAATTCTGTCACAAGACACTGACCGTGCAATGCACGTATATGCATGTATATAACTATAACGATATAACTTGGCATAGACGTAAACGAACAACAGGTTATGAGCACGCAATAATTCGGCAAGTAATGGTTGTTAGTGAGTGAGTTATATAGAGTGAAAGTGATGAATGAAATCCGAAACAGGTGTGCTCATGTCGGCGAATGAGGCGGCAAAACGGAAGTTGTGGAATGGAATGTGGAAAGCAGTTGCGGGTGATCATGACTTGGCTCGGTGTGACCTAACGAACCGTGACATCCATCTCATGCAGATTAGGTTAATTGGAGTTCCCAAACATGCCCGAAGTCTCCTGGAATAGGCTCCATGCCCCCAAGGAGCCTGTACACAGAATGAAACGGTATACATAGGCAGTGAGTGAGAGTGGAGGTCCATTGGGATAAATTCACTTTTAGAGCCAGCTCCTAGTGGTCATTGAAAGGACTGCATGTTTTGGCCCTTCAGGACCCGAGGTTGCCTCTTTTTTGCAACAGTGTTTTTAGGATCTCAAAATCTTATTCCTCTTACAGATCTTCTGTAATGCTCTCATCAGTAATTGTGCTTTGATCACCCGAGGCTATCTTAGGACCAACGTCTTCATCCAGTTCAAAATTGCATGTATTGGAAATACACTATTTGCTGTGTGAGCTAAATGAAAATGAACATACTGTTATGCTAACTAGCACTGAATAAACTGTGCATGCACTTATTCAGGAGTGGAGACAAATGATGCTAATAAATTGTGAAATTTTCTCTTGTCAGCTTTTAATTGAAAACAGAAGTTAGAGCACTTTAATTGCCTTTTTGTCAAATATGTTTTGTATGAGAAGCTTGCATAAATTTATAAAAAGGTTTGAAAAGCTGTGCTAATGCCTGGTGTTGTCATTTGGGAATTTGTAACTTTTACATGTTTTTGTGATTTGTTTTGAGGACTAGCATTTATAAAATAATAATCATATAAAAAAGCAATGCTCATTTAACTAGCGCACATCCCTGTCTCATGTGATTCAAAATGAACCTGTGACTTTTGACAATACTAAGCGAAGCATGAAATCTGCGCAAATCCACCTACACGTTGTTTGCTAATTATTTCTAATGGTGACATGAAGCATCATTTTTGAGGTTACCCTCTGTATCAGATCTTTCCTCAGGCTTTTCTAGGAACGCACATTACCGTCAGCGCGATGCCACGTTCAGCAGCTTGATAGATACAGATTTTATTACCTTCTGATCATTATCATAATTTTCCCCCTGCATGCCTCCCCATTTGTTATCGAAAACCGCATTTCCAGCTATTAGAAGCCATTCCTCATGATGTGCAAATCTGTTTTGCCACGTACAGTCTTGAGCTGTCAGTTTAATTTGAGAGAACATGAGTGGCTTTTGCCACAAGCGACAGCCCCTTATTGAACTCAGAGGCCATGGCTCATCTGTGTCTGATATCATTTGGTGCAAGTCTGCCAAGAGCTTGGAATTGTTTCGTCCTACAGATCTGCGTTCACTAACAAAGCTCAAAGCAGTTACACACATACTGTGAATTATTGAATGATTATAAGTTGAAAGTGACAGGTTACTGTATATACCACTTTTCTGTGGACATTGAATAAAAGGGTTGTTTTACCAGTTTTTTTTTTTTATCCATTTCTTTCTTTTTCTTTTTAACTATAATATTATTAACAATAGAGTGTTTCAAGATTTCTAGCTATTTGTCTTTGGTAACAATCTGGCCACTTCTTATTGAAAAAAAAAAAAATCTTCAGAATTGTCACTTCACAGTCTAGAAAAGAAGAAAACAAACCCAAGTTATACTAATGGCAAGACATACAGTATTAATGCATACAGTACATACAGTATTATCATATGAAATACAAGGGTGCTTATTTACTTCTTGCATGCCGGTATACTGTAGATTTACTTTCAATGAAAGACATGCACGATATACAAGTAGTTATTGTTATTTATATAAATAATTCTTTGATTTTAGTCCTCCACACACACACACACACACACACACTTGTACACATCTTATCTCAGTCTATTCCCACAGGTCTACAGGTCTTGTTTGTCTTCAGCTTGGCAGTCAAGTGGAAGCCTGAGCTCGTCAGAGCAGTGTGTGCAGGCCAGATTGCAGCAGACAGGATAAGTGGTCAGTCAGCAGTCCGGCATTCGAGCAACTTCCACTGGGACGAGTCAGGGGCAATGCCTTCTCTTGCGTATGTATGTGTGTGTGTACACCAGATAAAAGACAATAATTCTTTAACACAAAAAGGTGAAGGAGCATCATAAAAAAAGTTAAAAAACACACACACACAATCACACACACATATATATATGTGATGAGAACTAACACGATTGGGACTAAACAGCTGTGTGTCACTCGTTAGTGAGACTCATTAGAAAAAACCTGGAGGTTGCTAGGGAACATAATGATTGGACTTTGGAGCAATTGAAACAGGTCATGACCTGACAAGTCCGGATTGAGTCCAGATCTTATATAGTCTGGATCTGATATTCCAGAGCGATGTGTGTGTCAGGGTAAGAAGGGAACGCATGGGCACCCATCATGCATAGTGTCCACTGTACAAGCCTCTGGACGCAGTGTTATCATCTGAGGTTGCATCTCAGGTTTAGACTCAGCAACGTTATGTGGCAATAAAAATGAAGTCAGCTGACGACCTGAATGTACTGATTCACCAGGATATCACAGGATATGGAGTTTTTCTTCCCTGATGGCCTGTCCATATTTCAGGACTTAAATTACTATCAAGTGGCTACCAAGGTCTTTTTTTCTAACATTAAAACAATTTCCTTCAATTAATGCCATTTCGCTTAATGTTCTAGGTTTTAAATAAAGATGTGCTTGATTAGATTTAACCTTTAATTTACAATAATTATTTTTCGTATGTAATTTGATAATTTGATGATGTAATGGTTTTATGTGCATTTTTAAAAGGTTGGGGGGATTTGGAGTTTTTTTGGTGGTGTTGAGTAATAAAAAAAACTTTACTTTCCCAAGTATTTAGATTGATGACCTCCAAAGCAGTTCTGTAAGTCTGGAAATGGGAAGCTGGCCTATGCTGTAAATTTAAATAGTTTAGTATGAGTGGATTACCTCATCATAATGCATAATAATTACTTCAGGCCATGTGATCTTACTTCCTATTTCACAACTTTGCCATCAATTTGCCATCAAAAAATCCAAGATGGCGGCGGAAAAATCCAAGATGGCGGCGCGGCAGTAGCACGCAGCGGCCGCTCCGGAGCCGAAATGGTGCTACGCTGTTTACGTCT
>JAQQZT010000036.1:3436323-3456510 GCA_030068275.1 Clarias platycephalus | reverse complement strand
CATTTTGTGTGACAAACATGCAAAAGAATAAGAAATCAGGAGGGGGGCAAATAGTTTTTCACACCACTGTATATATTATTATATAATAAAATATATATTAGCAATTGGTTACCCCGCTATGTGTGATAATTGCACAAATAACATGGATAATAAGATGATTAAGGAAACATCACCAGTTGTGCTGAACGGCAAGTTTCAATATAAAAAGCTTTTAGATGGAAGTTGTATGCGTGAGCTACCTTTTAAGGGGAACTATTTTTTACATGTAAGATGGAGTGATGGCTCTGACGGCTGAGGCGCAGGTTGTTGATTTTTGGGGTCTGAGACTTGGGGTTTGAGCCCCGCCGTCAGTGGGTTGCCGCACCCCTGTACTACCCAGACACTGCATGCAGTGCTGGTCCCATTTGAGAGGTTTTAATTTAACATTGTTAAATGTTAGTGATTGAAAATGCACAATTTATTTCCTCTAACCATTTTGTCATGAATTTCTTTATTCCAACATTGCATGTTTATAATACAAGTAAATGTGAGAATTCTAAACTTGTGATTTATCATGATTAGTAGTCACAATCTGTGATTAACTAGAATAAAATTTTTAATCAGTTGACAGCACTAATAATGCTTCTTGTTGTGTTTCTGGTTTGAAGCACTGTGCATGTTAAGTTAAGCCTTTATTTGTCACATACACATTACAGCATAGTGAAATTCCTTCTTCGCATATCCCAGCATAACTGGGGTCAGAGTGCAGGGTCAGCCATGATACAGCGCCCCTGGAGCAGATAGGGTTAAGGGCCTTGCTCAAGGGCCCAACAATGGCAACCTGGCTGAGCTGGGGATCAAACCGGCAATCTTCCGATCAGTAACTCCGTGCCTTAGCCCTCTGAGCTACCACTGCTACATACTGCATATGTGGCTGCAGAAATAAAAAAAAATGAATTAAGCTCAAGGTATAATATTTATTATGGAGTCAGACTGTTTATTACATCCACATTCATGGCTCTACAGTGGCTCGGTTACGTTGCAGATCTATAAATAAATACGAATAGAGAACTCAATCAATAGGGCTATTATTATTTGTTACAAGCATTTATATAGTCCTTAAAGGAATCATCAATTGCATCTTAAGGCAAAGAAGTCAAATGAAGCATAAACTCAGAGGAACATCAATATCCCCACGCCGGTAGGAGGGCACACTGGGGAAGTCACGACTGAGACTAATGAAGGCAGTACAGGTGATGAGAGCTACATTCGCAAGCTTTGTTTCATAAACCTGATTACATTTTTTTTCTGTTTGTGTATCTGCGCACACCTAAAAGTTGTCTCTAAACACTCTGTGAAATAAATAAATAAATGCCTCAAAAAGGCTCACTGCACACTCAATCCTCTAAAATGCTACAATTATGCGAGGCCAGGATTGCCCAATACCTGACCTGCACACCAAATTCTAGCTTTGTGGCAATGAAATGTCAAGCTGGAATAAACTCAAGAGTGGACAGATTCATTTGGAAGCCTCATTAATAGTCCAAAGTTCTGTATAATTTTGAACCTCATCCTATCATTAGTATTTTAGCAATACACTCCGGTCTGCTTTATATGCAAACGTGGAGCCACAATGAATTTGCAAGTTCCCAAGCCGGCTAAAGACACTAATGGCTTGCTGTAATCTAATGAATGATGCGATGAGCCAAGGCACCACCTTAAAGAGAGAGAGAGAGAATGCAAGGAAGACAAACATGAATTTACCTTGGGAAAGTGGCACTCACCGAAGAAAGGGGTGGGGTGCCCATGACCTCTAACGACTTTGCGAAGAACAGCGGTGTACTGCAGGGACATCAGATGCTCTTCTGATTGTCTCTTTCACTCTCATTAGCGCCTGCTAATTAAAGCTTGTTTACGGATCAGCCATGCATCAGGAGAGGCGCTGTACCCGTGGAGCATAGCAGACATTACATGATTGTAACACACAGAGTGAAAAACTCACCGTAAATGACCGACTAATGGCTTCTGCAAAGTTATGAAGCAGAGTCGCGGAACTTGGACGATACGTCTTGTTTAGCATGGATTCACTTCGGGCTGAGATTCTTTTTAATTTAAGATGAAAAAAGGGATATTTTTTTTCTTTAAGTAAGTCTTGTCATGACTATTGATTTTCCAAGAAAATCTGCAAATTTTACAAATAAACCTCAGCTCTCGAAGCCTTACTCAGAGCTAGCATCGTTGAGCAGACTAGCAGCAGGTGCAGGGAAACCAAATCACATTACAATCTGATAAACACATTTTCCAATTCGACGTAAATGACGGTTCCCCTGCCCTTATTTGAAACATAATATTATCGCCTAGGCTATGATCGTATTAAATCGCTGCTCATCGCTGCTCTCTCGCCGCCCTAATTCGAGCATAATTCTTGCTAGTATCACGTTGGGTATCGTCAGGTTAATGGTCGCATTAGGCCACGGATTTCCAACCTGCGTTTCACAAACTCAGACTCGCCTTTCCTAACCATATTTCATCATTTGCCATTTCCTGCGAGCCAATATATCGCGGAGAAGTTCCGGTAAATAGATTCCGCCCGGCCTAATGTCGTTGAGCCTGTTTATTGAGGCCAATGATTCAGCTCGACTATTTATAAAGCAGACTCTTTAGGAGGCAGTGACTAACATCCTGCTGTCTGTGGGTGAAACTAAAGGAAGATGCCCTGGACGGCTGTGAAAGCAGCTTAGGATGAGGTTGTTAAATGGATTAAAATAATATATCATTCTTTTTTGAGGGCGATCTTGGAAGTGATTAATATTTGGAAAGCAATCAAAGGGTTTGGAAAGCAACCAAATTAACATTGTCTATTGTCTAGTGCTATTATTTGCGTTTATGTGATGATCTATGGTGTGGAGGAGTAGCTGTGGATCTGTAAATATGTATCCTGTATTTCTTTCTCTGGCACCACGGTTGGCTTATGACGTCCTTGATGATTTATTGTTGAGTTGAATCTGCATGTCATACAGGATACTGTAGGATAAGTAAGGTAATGGTCTCAATGCTGGCCATCTGGGTCTCTAGGGCAGGAACAAGTTTGCTAAATATTACTTTCACACCTTTTATTACCCTTCATACAGGAAAAACAAATCATATTTCAACATAATTCAAGGCATAATTGTCTCTTAAGTAAAACATGTAGGTTGAACAAAACAAATTATAATGAAGGTAAGTTTACAGTATGCTTAATTTCAAATGAATTAAAGTGAATACATATCAATATCAATAACATATCAATATGTAAAATCTACACAAGGACATTTAATTATATTTTTATTAATTTTTAATTTTATATTAAATTGTTATTTAATTTTTCTAATATGTTATTGTTTTGGTAGTTCATTATAAAGACCTGAGCAGTAGTAATTCTAGTCTAGTAATAGACAGTTAAAAAAAAAAAAAAAAGTTTGATTATGTAACAAGGATTAGCATACTAATTGTAGCAGTACTAATTGATATGATGAACTTTATTATTTCACAAATATGGAAGAAGTCTTGAGTGTTAGTAAGTTTTCTGCACAGGATAGTCTTTGAAATTAATTTACAAGAAAGAGAGAGAGGAGTGTCTATTTATATCTTCTATAATGTGACTGAAAACAGGAGATAATCTATTTTTATGAACATTACAAAACCTTACCTGCAACTATAAATGGATGAAAAGCGTGATGTGTTGGTCGCTAATTACATTTCATTTGTTAGAATAAAAATTGTAATCAGTAGCGAATTGCTGTAATGTAAGAAGAATAAAACAAATCATGGCGTGCGCTGCCAAAGATTTATACCTTACTCATTACACAGTGTTTATTCCGTTTATTTATTTATATTGGTAAACTGAGAGAATAGCTGGAAGGCAACTAAATACCTTTTTTTTCATTATTGTACTTAAGTACATATGTCATGTATCGGCGCTTTACTTGAGTAGTTTTATTAGTGGAAACATTTTACTTTTACACCACTACGTCCAACAACAAATCTCTGTACTTTCTACTTCACTATATTTCAGTAAGGGCACAGCACTATATAACCAGTGTGATCTGTAGTATTTGAAGTGGTAATGTTGCCCCCTGCTGGCTCTTATGCAAAATCGCATCATTTGCCTTCCTTATTCATATAGCAGGTGTTTGAAATCAGAAGTAGAGATGGTTGCAGATTATAGCAAAAAATTAAATTCACAGTCAGGAAGGAAGAAAGAAAGAGATAGATAGAGAGAGAGAGAGAGAGAGAGAGATTGACTTTAAGGCTACTGTAAGCTAATCCTTTAAGCTCAGTATATTTAGTACTTAAGTGATTTTAATGGTAAATACTCCTGTACTTTTTTGCCCAAGAAAAACTGTAAATATGGGACTATTTTTATTTGAGTGGAATAATTTTCCTGGAGTATCTTTACTTTTATTCAAGTAAAACACAGTGGCTTAGTGATTAGCACTGTTGCCTTACACTCCCACTATCCAGGTTCAATTCCCACCTCAGGTCTGTGTGCATGGAGTTTGCATGTTCTCCCCATGCTTTGTGGATTTCCTCCAGGTATTCTGGTTTCCTTAAACAGTTCAAAGACATACAGATTAGGCTAATTGGCGTTCCTACTATTGGTTCACACTATTGGGCATCATCCAAATGGCATCTGGTTCCTCTCAAGGTCTCTTCCTCTTGTCATCTCAGGACGTTTTTCCTTGCCACGTCCCGCCTGGCTTGCTCATCAGAGACAAACTGGTAGTTTTTACTTACATTTTTCAAATTCATATCCATAGATTTCATTTCTGTAAAGCTGCTTTGTGACAGCATCTGTTCATAATAGTGCCATACAAATAAAACTAAATTGAATTGAATTGAATGGATGAATTCCTCCTTATGAATACTCATGCAGATGGCGCTGACTGAGATTTCACAGGGGAAAAAAAAAAAGACATGCAAGGCTGATATACTGTATGAGGAAAGGTCATATTTGGGTCAATTCCCAGTAAAGCAAAACTGCATGCTCGCTTTGTAGATGATGCTCAAGAATTCTGGTTCGAAAAAGTCAGTACACTGATTTGCATCAGCCTCCATCTGTATGAACGTATCGATTACATGAAATGCAAAATACTTAGCCTTGATCAGCGTGCTTCCTGCACTCTTTCTTCCTGAGCAATTAGCATAATGTTCCATTAGGGATGATCAAACATCAGATTCATTATATACAAAAAAAAAAATAAAAAAATAAAATATTCTTAGACACTACACGACTGAGTGAATCACCTCACTTACATTTGCCGTAACTGGCAGTGAAATCCATTGCCACAGTATTACTTAGCATAATCTAAAGATCAGAGAAGAAGGCTTTTAAAGGCATCCCGGATTTTACTCTGAGCTGCAGGCAAGAGCAATCCATAAGTGTGGCATTAAGAAGAGGCCTGACCGCTGGCCCGAGCTTCCAATACATTTTTGAGGCCTGAAATTAGGTTAGCCGCACTTACGGAGAGAACCCTTTTATCATTAGCTCCTCAAATGGCGGGAATATAAAATTATTGAAATTGTGAGCATACGTCTTCATAAGTGGGCTTTATTGCCTCCCCATTCTCTCTCTCTCCCACATACACTTTCTCTCTATCCCTTTCTCTATTTCTTTTTAATCCGCACTGGGGCACGGAGACGGCCGGCATTGTAGGTAATAGCTGACATCAATAAGGCTGTAATGTGATTGGGCAATGCTTGGCAGGCGTTAGAAGAGGCGGCAGATAAAGGGATGTCCCATCTTCCGGTAATGGCAGAAACGGCGGGAATGTGGATCTTTCCTTTTCTAAATGTTTGACTTTCAAATTGCATTCAGCGAGGCCTTTCTGGAACCTGGTGATATGGCAATCTAAACGAGCAGATTATTATTATTATTTTTTTTTTTATTAAGTTGATCCATATTAATTAAACAACACACTAATTTCTGGTGATACAGAAACAGTCCTCATATGGCACTGTAAGCTGTTGAAATATCTTGTTTGTGTATGGACTACATCCCATAGTGTAGCACATGCACTCTTTGGACACATGGTGGTAATTGTTTATGTCATCATTTGTTTTTGGCTCAGTGTATTAGGTGCTATTTCTGTCTGTTCCTTCCTGCCTGTAAGCACACGATATGTTGGACTGGTATTAGAGAAGACTGGTGTAGTTTAAGACATATTTGACATCATTGTGTATTCTGTGTTAAATAAATTTAGTACATCCCGCATTTAGAGAGAAACTGAATTCGACAACTTAAGTCTAAGTGTTGCATCAATATTTATGCTGGGAAAGATGCATGTACTTTAAATACAGAGGAGAGGTATGAACCTGATTATTTTAAGATAATTCTTATATTATTATAATACATTATCTGCACAATGCAGAAGACACCCTGGGTTGCCAACCAGAGGTGGGCAAAGTACACAAATCCTCTACTTAAAATACAGATACCGTAGATAGAATATTAATCTATAAAAATAAAAAAAGGCTTTATTTACCATTCTATTTGAGTAAAAGTACCAAAGTACTCAACTTCAAATGCACTTACAGTAAGTAGCAAATGCACTGAGCGTTTATAGCCCACTGTAGCCTTTAAGTCATCTCTCTCTCTTTCTCTCTGTCCCATTCCGGACCGTAGATGTCACCGTTTTGTCACCATCTGCAACTGTCTTCATTTCTTATTTCAGTCACCTGACAAATCATGCAATGATGCGTAATAGACAGCAGGGGGTAATATTACCGCTTCAAATACAACACACAACTCTGGTTATGTAATGCAACTTCATGCAGAAATGTAGTGAAGTAGAAAGTACAGAGATTTGTTGTATCTAATACTGTATATACTGTTAATCTAATACACTAATACTGTAAAACTACTCAAGTAAAGTACAGACACATAAAATGTGTATTTAAATAACACAGTAAAATAATTTAGTTACCTTCCAACTCTGGTGCCAAACCACCGCCAATAAACATGTAGCTCCATATGCCTATAGTTCACTTAAAGCGGCTTAAAGAATGATCTTTGTTCCACCAAACACCAAGATGGTTATATGTAAATTAAGCTGCCACACCATTAATTACATCACTTTAAATAATAATTAGGCAACTCAATTAATAACAGAGATATGCAGTGTTCGTTAATAACAACTCATTTTTACTTACCAGTCAGTTGATGGCACTTCCAGGGCTTTCATTGTGCAGTCATCATTTTCTCCTGCAACCTTTCACCCCCAGATCTTTGTCTCCATGGCAACAAGCTTAGTCAGATAGACAGGAAGCGGGTCCGCATCACTAAAGCTTGTCTTTCCAAAGATTCTGTGTACCAGTAAACAAGTTTCAAGGTTTCGGAATGCAATCGTAAAGCCAAATTCCTGTTTCCTAATGAGCCATCTGTCAATACTGCTGTTATCTAAAGCACAATCACATTAGCCTTGAGTGTAACAGCAGGCATGGCTCGAGAAAGAAAGGATCGAGGTTTGATGAAACATTTGCTTTTTCGTGCCTTCTTGTGAGTTCATGGGGAAAAAAGAAAAAGATGGGGGGCGGGGGGGACGACCAAGTTTTTAATTTGTAATGCAAGTACAAGTTAGTTTCATGGCAGCATTTCCTTAAGGCATGAGATGACTTTTTAGTTTATTTCAGGGACTAGCTTTTAAAACTATTTTGTTAACTGTGAATAGACAAAAAATTATTAGCTTGTTCATAATTCGCTTTACACTTCACCTGGAGATACATCGGGTAAAATTTGTGTCATGTACTGTATGTAGTATTATTATCAACATGCACCTGCTAGGAAGGATCATTGTTTAAAAGCTTCACCAGATTAGTCCAAGAACTAAGAATTAAAAAAATATTTTTTGTCAGCTTGGTTATTAATGATATACAGCCAGGAGTCTATTTCCTTTTTGCTTGTCTGTGTATATGTAATGCTTAAAGTTAATTATCTCGTCATTATATAGCACCTGTCAAGGGGTGGGATATATTAGGCAGAAAGTTAACAGTGAGTTATTAAATTTAATGTGATGAAAGCAGGAAAAACTGGCAAGCAATTTGATCTGAATAATTTGACAAGGGGCAAATTGGGATGCCTAGACCTCCTGGTTCTCCAAAATGGCATGTCTTCTAGAGTGGTCCTCTTATGCAATACTTAATACGTACGAATAGTGGCCCAATTAAGGAGAACCCGTGAACTGGCATTAGGGTCATGAGCACACAAGGCTATTGAGGCTCATGGCACACATGCGGTCAAGTACACTTCTCCATGGTGAGTCATCCATCCATCCATCCATTTAGGAACCTCTGTAGTCCAACTAGGGATTGTGGTGGCCAATGGTGACCATTGTATTTATTCCCATTTTTACAACCATGGTAGGACCTCTGGTCAACATTCTCCATGGCGATGGGATTCCATAATGACTGTGGCCTCTTCCAACAGGATAATGAGCCCAAAAATCTTCAAGAATGGTTTGATAAAACATGACTACTGTTAAATCGTCCTCCAAATCTTAATCCAATCCAGGGTCTCTAGGATATGTCATAGAAAGCAGTTTGATCCGTAGAGGCCCTACCTGGCAACTTAACTTAAATGATCTGCTGTTGCCACCCAAAAGTGCACTTGTTCCTCCATAATTTGGATTATCTTTGAAAGAATTTGCATGGACCTCATTATAACAAACTGCACATGGGTGCCACTTTGTCTCAGTATTAATGGACTATCCAATGGGATACTCAGAAGCCTCCAGCATGATGTAGGCGCTCTTCTAGGTTATCTCCGGAAAGAGGTCAGGGTCCCAGAAGAGATCCGGACAGAACCATGTAACTTCTCTCATATCACACATACTTTGCTCTCAATCAATGCAAGCCCTGTGGCATCCTAAAAGTCATTAGAAAATATTTTGAGGCAGGAACTAAAAGCATTCTAGGCTTGACAGCAAAACTACACACCTTGAATCACCTAAAAGAGGGACGTCTATAGCCAGACTAAAAAAAAAACCCAACCCAGCACTCCCTGCTCTATGAGACTAGAGGTTAAGGCGTTAGATTCAAAATCTAATGGGGTTTCCCTGCACAGGTTCAAATCCTGATTGTGATGATTTTTAGCTCTAAAGCGCTAATCATAACAAACAATACATTATATACGTAGCAATGCATTCAATTGCACTCTTATATGCACCATACTGTAAGCAGGAGGCATTTAACACAACCGACAGAAGTAAGCTCACTGGATCATGGCTACGTGAATTTGCACCAGGTGATTAAGTGCTCACATTACTTCCCAAATCGACTAATAAATTACTGGCAGATAATGCATGATAAATCGCACCTGTGCGTGTTCATATAGCTTACTTTTCAGGAAAAAGAGAAAGAGAGAGAGCTGACAGAGGTCACACATATCCCACACTCGTACTGAAGCATGAGCTTGGAAAGTGTTGATGAACTGGAACAGGGCAAAAGCCCTGGAATTTTGTTTTATTCAGTTTTTTTTTTTTTTTTCAAGGTTAAAAGCATAGTGAAAAGCGCTGGTGGGAAAAATAAAGTGAGCCCAAAGCTCTGTCAAAGTGTGTCTGTCTCTGGAGTCCTCCTTCTCATCAGCCTTTACAAACACCGGGTTTTACAGTTATAAATAAATTGTAGATCATACTGTCTGTTGAATGTTTTTGTTGTGATTTTCAGAGTCAGATTTTCCCGACATCCTGAACTGCAATATCAACATGTTTATGTCAAGGGTAGAATTTCCATTTAGATAAAACATGCAAGTGTGGGACACTGGCTGTGTCGACACTGGCCCCTCATCAAGGGTTAACCCCGCCTACTGACCCAGGCCTCCTGCAACCCTGTGCAGGATAAACAATGTACCGAATTAATTAATGTATGTTGAACAAAAATAAGCAATGGGAAGTAACATTCATGTATGCTTAGGTTAAACCTATTTAATTTATATGTAAGTACTTTATAAACGTCATTTATTTTAGTAAAGTAGACATAATATTGATATGTACTGTAAGAGCTACACAGGTCCACAATCAGTGGTCTTGCACCTCCAGGGATGATGGTTCGATTCGTGGTGCTAGTCTATTGTTGTCTATTTTGGCTTTAATATTCCTTAATTAATTCACAAGTTTAGCAGTAGACCCAAACATTCAGCACAGAACAAAAAGCTCCCCAAGGAGAACTGCCCAGTCCATCTCAACCCCATATTCAGGCTTTTATTTATCCATCTCTCTTTCTTTTCTAAAAAAAAAACAGTAGATAATATCTGTGCCCCATTGGACCACCATGCAAATATGAACTTTAGAGCAGAACTGTGGCTCTTCTGTATGCCTGAATTTAAATAGTTAATGGTGTCTCACTGGTCCTAACGAGCTGCTTATCATCTACCTATGGTAATGAGCCTGTCTGTCTCTTCCAAATAAATAGACCAGGGATGCTAATGTCACTGGTTGGTGTCTCCAGTGGGAGAGGTCAGGCTTCAGCTTTTTTTTCTTGTCAAACTAACAAAAAAAGAGAGACATTTTTATTATACAGCTAGCAAAATTAATGCTGGCAGCTTCTGGGATATTGTGGTAAATTTTCAGGAAGTCAGGAATTCCTTTGAAAAGTTTTGTATTAATGAACAATTTAAGTCTTTTGTGAAATAATACATAATCAGGTTTAGTTAACCGCACTGTCTGTATGTGTCCTTAAATAACTGCATGCAAGCAAAAATGTTTAATTAATCTAGCATGTCAGAGGACATGTAGCGTGCGTTCACAATGTCCCTCCTCGGATACAGTACTGTATGTATAACAGATTGGTGGCGCCAAATACAATGCTGTGAAAAAAAAAATGTTTGCCATCGTTTTTTTGGCAATTAAAAAAAACTAATTTTTGCCAATATTTGCAAAGCTGCCCTAGACCATCACACTACCACCACCATGTTTGACTGTTGGTATGATGTGCTGTTAGTTTTATGTCAGATGTAATGGACACAAACTTTATAATATGTAACATTTTTGCCTCATCAATCCAAAAAATATTTGCAAAAGTCTTAGGAATAATCCAGATGTTTTTTTGGCAAGTGTGAGACGAGCCTTTGTGTTCTTTTTGGTCAGCAGTGGCTTTCACCTCAGAACTCTCCCATGGATGCCATTTTTGCCCCTCCGCAGCCCTTTTCCTATTGTTAAATCATGAATACTGACCTTAACTTAGGCCTAGATGCCTGCAGTTCTTTTAATGTTATTCTGGGTTATTTTATGAGCTCCTGGATGGGTCGTCATTGTGCTCATATAGTAATTTTAGCAGGGCGGCAAATTCTAGGAATGTTTAGCACTGTTCCAAGTATTCTGCATTTGTGGATAATGACTTTCACCGTAGTTCACTGGAGTCCCAAACCTTTAGAAATGACTTGGTAACCCTGATACAAGTCAATTACTTTGTTTCTCATCTGTTCTTGAATTTCTTTAGATCATGTTTCTTTTTTTTTTCTTCTTTTTTTTCTTTTTAAAGTGCTTCACTTTGTCAGACAGGTTCTGTTTAAGTGATTTCTTGATTCAAATGGTCTGGCAGTAATCAGGTCTGGGTGAGGAAAGCGAAAATGAATTTTAAAAAATCATAGTTCATTCATGATTTAGCAAGGGGGCAATTACTTTTTCACATAGGGCCAGGTAGGTTGGGAACTTAATAACTTAATAAGTTATAAAATATATATATAATTGAAAAAAACACATTTTGTATTTATTTAAGTTATCTTTGTTCAATATTAAAATTTGTTTGATGACGTCAATCATTTAAGTGCAAAAAAAGAAAACATCAGGAAGGGGCAAATACTTTTTTATGGCACTGTATATATACAACATATGTAAACAATATATACAAATTTCATTAGCTGTAATAAAAAATAATAACCCAAAAATATTTTAGAATAAACCAAGTAACGTTAAATGGCTGTCAGGCATCTAAAACAGGGACAGGACTAATGTGTGTTATATTCCCTCCAGCTCCTAATTATCTAATTAATATTCTTTAGGCTAGAGGCATCAAGAACAAAGATTTGGATGTTTTTATACCCAATTAACTTCATGATCAGAGTAACCGCACAAAACAATGAAAAATAAATGCAATGAAAATTGATATTATTTTGCCCTGGGCCAAGTTTAGATGAAGTTAATTTTCTATGATGTTGGAGTAAGAGTGACAAATTTCTCATTAATTTGGATGCAGTGTTTATGATCTTGTTATTATTGTCTTATGAAAACAATTTCTGACTGTGATTACAGATTTTCCAGCTGGCATGGGGTGCATTGCTAATGTCACATCAAAAGCTGTTTAATCACATTTTCCCCAATATCTGAAGGATGTATTTGGTGCACAAGATGATCTCAGGCAATTCTTCTGTTTCTTATTAATCAGAATGTAGAACCGCCCCACCAAACACCTAGTTATTAATTCTGGATCTGTCATTTATTTGTGTCATGCTGATTTCCATGCCAATACTACAATTTATTGCCAAAAGTTGCATTTATGATTTGGTAGGAAGTTCAGAGGGCGCAAATGAAAAACACAGTACATAAGCGTGAAATAAAAACTAATATAAAATGACCAAAGACAAGCAGTGACAAAACATCAAGGGCAAAATCGCTTAAATGACATTCCATATAATCTGAGTTGAATAGGACATGGAATAAAAATCCTACTTGTGATAACATGATAAACATTAAAAAGACCAAACTGACCCTAATTTAGCGGCACAGTGACTTAGTGGTTAGCACTGTCGCCTTGCTCTTCCAGGGTCAGAGTTCGATTCCCGCCTCGGGTCTGTGTACATGTTCTCCCCATGTTCGGTGTGCTTCCCCCAGGTCCTCCGGTTTTATCCCACAGTCTAACAACATGCCAATTAGGCTAACTGGCATTCTCAAATTGCCCATAGTGTGTGAATGTTAACTGGAAGTCCTTGCACAGTCATAAAAATGTGTACGAATAAATACGAAGGTCACCACTGGCCTCCACAATCCCTAGTTGGACTACAGAAGATCATGGATGGATGGATAAACCTTAATTTACAGTTAAAGAAAATACGCATGATTATTATACATATTCAACCCATTATTATTACTCTGTTGTGACAATGGCATGCCTTTATCTTGGCGTGACCCTTTTTTTTCGCCCTAATAATAGTCCACTTAGGTTCGCTACAGTATGTGACCTCATCACCGCCATTGTATGACTCCAACATACCAGACAGTCACTCAGCGGTGAAGTCATTTGTTATGACATTCTAAAATAAATCAGTGTCATAAGACAAATCTGTCTCACTTGCTTCAGTTGTTAAATGTACCTGACATTAAATGTCCCATATTTTACCATATCTTTAACAACTTAACAACGAGGGTGCTCGTCTTATATGACATCACAATACGGGAACAATCTCCTTGTATTGTTTAAACGATAGCCAATTCGAAAATGGGTAAAGGATGGGTGGAGTTTTTTTTTTCCTCACAATTTTTTACATGAATGCTGGAAACTCCCATTTAAATGCCTGGGAAATATAATAACAATAAAAATTATTTTGTATTAAAGAATCCCTTTAAAACTGACCATTTCTTGGTACAGTAGTTGATGCCTATTGGGACACACATTTCTAAAGTCACGTGCTACCAAACCATTAGTACGTTCTGTAGCTGCTTGTGTTATTACCCAAGCTTAGTAGCTGTGGTTCCCACTCGACTCTTCTTATTTTCCTTCCAGCAAACTGCAAAATCTGGTCTGAACAAATAGCACTTTCCTAAATAACCACACTAGCTCTGTGGGTGTTACCCGTTTACAAACGTTTAAACATTTATACCATCTGAAGATCTCATGCATCATTCTAAGCCGCAATCAGGATGGGTAACGGCAGACAGAGGCAACATCGAAAAGCTTCGTCAGGAGAATTCTGACAAACTGTCATCCATCTCGACCCTGCTGGGACACGCCTGTAAGTGCCATCCGTGACCAGAGATGGAGAGAAAAGAGAAAAGAGAGAGAAATGAAAGGAACACCACTGTAAAGGAGATGAGAAGGGAAAATGAAACACGGTCCTGTCAGGCAGAGACCTGCACTGTGCCCTCTCATTGATCAGCCCGTGACACGAGGCAGATGGAAAAAGAAGTGAGCCTGCTGAGGCGAAGGAAGGAAAGAGAGCTGGGAGCGAGAGAAAAAGAGAGCGCGAAGAAGGTCAAGAAAGAACCCATCTATAGTTAGTTTCCAAGCAGCATTCAATACTTCAGCGTAATCACTGGGGAAGGAGAGGCCGCGAAGCCGCGCCGAAGTCGTTTCACATGATGTAAGAACTACTAAAATGGGTTTGGCTATTATTTATTATTAATGGCAGTGTTTTGCATTGTATCATGACCAGAACAGCTTGAGGGAAGTACTAAGGTTGCTGGCCTTTTCGATTTTCATTTCTGGAAAAAAAAAAAAAAGATTGTGTTTTCAAGGGGAAAAAAAAACACACACATACAAAAAAATAAAAATCTCCATTTGCTTTCATCTCTAAGTGTAAAAATAAGCTGGAAAGAAGACCTGCTGCTAGCAACGAGCAACATTAACATTTTACTGCTTTCCATGCCCCGTGCTTTTAGACTACTCCCTATAGATAGGTATTTACAGTAGATAGAGATGATTTAGCAGGTGCTGGGTGTAGCATTTAAACATTGAGGTCTGCCATCACCTCAGTGCTGTCATTAATGAATCCCTTATGCTATCTCCCTGGCATGCTGTGACATCTGAACCTCGTGAAGTATGTAAAATCAATCATATACTCATGGCATTTACTGTACCTTTTTATTTCATGCATCCATTGTTAACGTACTTTAATCAGCCAGAACATTAAAACCATCTTTCCATAATTGTGACCAGATATACTTCTTTTTCTGTACAAGGTCATGAGAAGTCTGAACCTATGCCAGGGGACTCGGGGCAGGAGGTGAGGTACACCCTGAATGGGGTGCCAGGCCATTGCAGAGCACACAAGCACACACACACACACACTGTACTATGTGGAATTCTGGAATGGCAGTTATCCTAATCCGTATGATTTGGGACTGTTGGAGAAAACCCTTACATTAGTCTGCAAAGTTTTATATGATGTGCAGAATTATCTTCTTTACTTTATTTGATAGAAAGACTTAAAGCACATCCTGCAGCAAATAACCTGGCATGCCCAGACACAGAAGTGCTCGAATGGAAATTTCTTTAATACCTTTCAAATTCAGGAGAGGAGACTCTGTGATTTTTCTTTTAGCTGTAAAGACATTTTTAAATAACTGTTATGCTACAGATATAGTATAAAAACAAAACAATAAACTCTTCTGCAGATTTTTAAATTTTTTTTATATTTGTGCTGGTTGAATTGATATCAAATGGAGGGAAAATGTGTGAGGCTTTTATTGATAGACATCAATTTAACTAATTTACATCGCTTATGATAGATTAGAGAAATGTAGAAATGTAAGCGCTGAGTGTTGGTAAACTGCCACGATTGATAGCTTATGGCCTTTTTTGTTTTGTTTTCTTGAGTCCACAACTCCATTCCGGGTCGTGGTTGGCATCTTTTAGCTTAGTGCTCCCCTTTTCAGTGTACAGTGCATGCTGAGAATGGAAATTGACTTTGCATGACTGAGTCCGATCCAGTAAGAAACCAGAGTGTGAGGTACTGCACTGGAGGTGATTTTTATGTTAAAACAGACGCTCGTGACTCAAGGACATACCAAAGGTCATATAGTGCATTATGTCCATTGAGGGACAATTATCGATGTATTTATTATTTAGTTGAAAAAAAAAATCAATGGAACATGAATAAGAATTGCCTTGTTATTAAATACTTACTATTTCGAACATTTTCACACTATTTTCTGCCATTATTATCATGAAATTCATATCATTTCTTCTGCTCATGTTCCATGTCAAACATTTCATCAATATTTGGAAATTGAAGGTTCAGCGGCCACATGCATAAGTTGTAGTTTAAGTCATATGTCTTTCATATTAATACCTAAAACCCTGCGAGGAAATCATTTCATGCTGTTGCTTTGTTCATGGACAAAAAAGTTATTTTATCTATGTTAAAAAAGTCAGCACTCAACTAATTGTGATTGACTTTTGGCAGCACGGTGGTGTAGTGGCTAGTTGCAACCTCAAACCTCCAGGGATGAGGGTTTGATTCACTCCCCGAGTCTGTGTGCGTGGAGTTTGCCTCCCACACACTGTAAAAATAAATAAATAAATAAATAAATAAATAAATAAGCTGCCTAAATGTAAAAAAGTTTAGTAACAAGTTGCACAGCTTTTTTTAAGCTTACTCAACTTTTAGAGAAATTTGCTGGCCAAACAAATTATTTCGAATTGCTGTTTAGTTGACTCAACATGAACCCAGTTCAAAATCTTAAGACTACTATTTCAAATAGTCAGCTCAAGTAGTATTGGTTGTGGGCTCAATTAATTATATTTCTCTGGTTGACTTATTTTTCTAAAAAAAAAAACTTTTTTTTTCCAAAACTACTATTTTTCAAAGGTAAAACAGTGATCTGAAACTATTTTGCTTAAATGTCAGTAAAATACCTGATAACACCAGATGTTTATCAGTATCCTACAGTACTGATTCTTTCATACTGCAATATCATAACCATTTTTAAAAATTGGAAAGATGAACCATTTCCCCCCCCTGATGTGTTAGACACGAAAAAGAGTCTACGGCAACAAGAGTTTGTTTCTCAGTATGTGAATCTGAGGGCAGCGTGTCTCTCCAAGTCCAATAGAAATGGTTTGGATGGCTTCATAGTTGTCCGTCCAGTCCTTTTGGAACTTCATGTCTAGAGCACAAACCTGTCCGAACACTGCTGCCCTAAAGCTGCTGCATAGACACCCAAGCTCTCAAGGACTACAGCACCCACCAACAGCTTGTTCACGATTCTCCAGTAGATCCAAAAAGGCCAGGCGTCACCCCTCTGACCCTAATCCTCCACAGCAGAGCTCAGGTTAAAGAACACAGAATCATGTAAAGATAAAGATAGGGTTTGATATTTTTAAGGGTTTTACTTTGTCATTCAGGACTAACTACATGTTTGGAGTGATGTTTTGAACTAACCAGGTTTAAAACTAATTCGTTTTTTGTTACGGATAAGTTAACAGATATAGCACTTGTAGATAAGCATTAGTAACTCTGACAGTTTTTCTATCCCTTAATTTATGGAGTATTGAAGCACCGCTACTCCTTAACTTTTAAATACTTTTATGCGAACTGATGCTGCTGTGTGTGCTGGGGTTGAGCAGGAAGATGTTGCTGGGCGAAAGTCAGGGCAAAAATGGGGAAAAAGACAAATATGTTTATAAAGGTTTCCCTCGTTAACTCCTGTACCATGAGTTACTCCGGTAACATGAAGCCTAACGTTAGATAAGCTCACCTCATTAATGTCAGGGCGCTTATTACAATAGGCAGAAACGCATTGGATTCACTTATATAACACTAATTGTCTAAGCTAACTGAAACATATTTCATTTAAATAAATAAAAACTTACCCGGATCACAAAACTTCCTCACCTCCCTAGTGTAGTTTGATAGCTTCAGTGGGGGAAGAACGTGGTCGGTCTTATAAATCACGTGAGTGCAGTGAAGGTAAATTGCTGCCTCAACTTGATTTTTTTATTTTTTTAGTTTATTCAGTCTGAGTATCCAAAGTTTTCAAGAAATGTTACCTGCTGTCTCAACAAGTTCCATTGTAAGAAGCTGAACCAACAATACAATATTAATCCATTCAACATTTATCTAGTTGGAGTTTTTACAGTGGCTAATTGGTGCTTCCAAATTGCTTGTAGTGTGTGATTGTGTGCATGCTTGTGCCCTGCGATGGACTGGCACCTCATCCAGGTTGTTCACTCACTCACTCATCGTCTATACCACTTTATCCTGTATTCAGGGTCGCGGGGACCTGGAGTCTATCCCAGGAGGCGTAGGGCATGAGGCAGGGTACACCCTGGACAGGGTGCCAATCCATCACAAGTCGCACACACATACTCATTCACACACTATGGGCAGTTTGGGAATGCCAATTAGCCTGACCTGCATATCTTTCTGCATAAATGTTGGAGAAAACCAGAGTACCCAGAGGAAACCCACCAAGCACGGGGAGAACATGCAAACTCCATGCACACAGAGACGGGAATCGAGCCTGGCTGGGAATCAAACCCAGACCCTGGTGGTGCAAGGCAACAGTGCTAACCACTACACCACCGTGGATTTTATTTACATAGCGCTTATAACAATGGTCATTGTCTCAAAGAAGCTCCACAAAATCAAAAGGAAATGATGCAAATGTGTATGAGATGTGAGTAAATGTGTATAAATCATAATGCTCAGATTGTCCCTAATGAACAAGCCGAGGGCGACGGCAGAAAGGAAAAACTCCCTGAAATGACAATAGGGAGAAACCTAGTGTGGGGGAGCAGACTCAACAGGGAACCCATCCTCAGTTGGGTGATAACAGATAGCAGGAATTGTTTTGCAGACATACTGTGTGTCAGACAGCTGAAAGTTCAATATAACAGAGTTAACATGGAGACCAGTTAAGCACCAGGATGGCACCAGGATGGCACCAGGAAGAGTCAGACAGGTGTAGAGAACAGATGAGGTCTGGATCACCGGGAGCTCAGGAGCAGCATATGTATCTCTTAACCATCACGAGCAGAATCCAGCTGGAGCTGGTCCTTCTCTGGATGCCTCAGGATCCTCGCAGGGTTGGCCTCTGTCTACTGGAGCTGGCACAATCTCCAGATGCCTCGGGATGGGTAGAAAAAGGAAGAACAGGTGGAAAAGAATTAGCGTAGCTGCCATGCATGATATTAGCATCACTAGATGAGAGTGTGCATGTAGATGTACTGGCGTACGAGGTTAGGGGATGAATTATGTATATGCCAGGCTAAAGAGATGTGTCTTTAGTCTACTTTTAAACTGGGAGATTGTGTCTGAGCCCCGAACACCGTCAGGAAGGCTATTCCAAAGCTTAGGAGCTAAATACAAAATTGCTCAACTCCCTTTTGTGGACTTTGATATTCTAGGAACTACCAGAAATCCGGAGTTTTGTGATCTTAAGGAGCGCTGCGGATTGTAACGTGTCAGAAGACGTGAGGGCCCAACCATTCAGAGCCTTTTACATAAGTAGTGTTAGCTTGTAATCGATTCTAAACTTAACAGGTAGCCAGTGCAGGGATGACAATATTGGGGTTATATGATCATAATTTCTTAATCTGGTGAGATTTTGGATTAAATGTAGTTTGTTTAATGAGGATGGAGGATAACCACCTAGTAATGCATTACGATGGTCCAGTCTGGAGGTCATGAATGCATGAACTTGCTTCTCAGCATCACAGCGACACAGATTACATGTTTTTTAGCGTGAATAATTGTGAATGAAGGTCATGAGAGGAGCACAGTGGCAGCGCTTAGGTACAAATTTGCTTTATGATGTGTTATTTGCGTGCCAAGGAATATGTGTGTGTTTTTTATGCCAAAATATTTCTTGTTCACATTTAACATTTGTTTTCAATGTCTTCTTGAGGATTAAACGTTCAATGTTTACGAATCACAGAGGGGTTGTAATTAGGGGCACTACATTTTATGGGAGGATGAAGACCGTTGGTGTAGTGGTTAGCACTGTCGCCTTCTACCTCCAGGGTTGAGGGTTCGATCTTTGCTTCGGATCTGCACGCATGGAGTTTGCATGTCTACTCCAGTTTCCTTCAACAGTCCAAAGACATGCAGATTAGGCTAATTGGCATCCCCAAATTGCTTGTACTGTCTGAATGAATATGTGTGTGCCATGTGATGGATTGGCACCCTGTCCAGGGTGTGTGTCCTGAGTCTCCTGGGATAGGCTCCAGGCCCCCTGAGACCCTGTATACAGGGTAAAGCGGTATAGATGATGATGACAATGAGTACGTTATTTCCATTTGTGAGCTGTGTTCATGTCAAACCGGGACGTGCAGAAAAGCAGAACTCAGTTCTGAGAGTAAAAACTCCCTTTATTTCTGTCTACAGTGGCTTGCAAAAGTATTCGGCCCCCCTTGAACTTTTCCACATTTTACAGCCACAAACATGAATCAATTTTATTGGAATTCCACCTGAAAGACCAATACAAAGTGGTGTACACGTGAGAAGTGGAACGAAAA
>JAQQZT010000036.1:3417758-3436223 GCA_030068275.1 Clarias platycephalus | reverse complement strand
ACATGGATATGTTTTGTTTTAAACCATTCCATTGTTGCCCTGGCTTTATGTTTAGGGTCGTTGTCCTGCTGGAAGGTTCACTAGTGCTTTGATAGTTTCATTTAGTGCTTCATTCATGTCCTTCTTCAAAAAGTTTGCAGCTGAGAGTCTCATCAACATACTGTCCTTGAAGTCTTCTGTAAATGTCATTCTGTTTTACGCCTTGAGAAATTTCATCACACGTCGCAGTTTGACTTGCAAGCTGCCCGTAACTATAGTACTGTATGATATGACTAAGTTAATGCTGGATACCCCATGAGCATACACAACGTTGCCAGCAACTAACAATCTTAAGAAAGAACTCAAATGTTAGCCACAAATCTGTATGGTAAATAAACTTAAAGGGCGCTAACTTGCAAAAGAGGCGCCACACAATGCAATACATGCACTAATGTCCTGCAGGGAACAGCTTGAAGAAGCCTGTCTTACACTGACCAAAGTCCTTGTATAATTACACTCTAATTAGTTGCTTGGCTCGTTGGAAGCGCACAGATTCGGTATTTGGCCGCTGATTTGAAGAGCTGCCTTAAAATTCGGCCATGTGAAAGAGCTTTCAAACAGATCCTGCGCACAGTCGATTGGCTCGTGCCATTGTTCCTTCTGAAAAGACGACTGCTGGCTGAGCTGAAACAACAGGCTTCAGCATGACAGCAGTGGCTTGGCAGCAGGCTCGGCATGCTGGAAAAGCTCTTATATTCTCCCAGAGAATATAGAGAAAGGTAGAAAACACTATCATGTCTCCTCAGCCATGAAATATTGCTCAGGTCCAGCTCATAAACTGAGATTACAGCTGTCAAGAAAAAAAAAAAAAAAAAAAAAGTATTTCTCTCAAGACGGATTACAATGGACCAGTATTTTTGGACAGGTGCTTTACTGACCATATAAAACTATATACTGTGTGCATATTTTTTATGGTTTCTATTTAACCCTTATGTTCTATTTGCATACAAATGAATGCAAGAACTTTGTTCTTCTCCACACACATGCACACTTTTTAATAACATTCTATTATATTAGTGATATTTAGGTGATTCTGATTTTAGAGTGTAAAAAAAAAAAAAAGGAATAGTTTTTGTGAAAAATGAAATATCTAGAGCAGCGCTTCTTAACCCTGGTCCTTGAGGACCCCCTGCCCTGCACATTTTAGTGTTTTCTCAGTGCAAACGATTGAACTAATCATCTAATTAACAGCCCTTTTCTGAATTGAAGTGTGACAAATCAGGGCAAACAGTGAAATGTGCACGGCTGCACTTCCTCCAGGACCAGGGTTAAGAAGCACCGGTCTAGAAGATCATCGTTTCTGTTAATGCTATATTGTATCCTCAAGTTTGGGCGTGGATATTACACTATAATCGTCCTGCAGAGGGAGCTGTGGCACCTCGAAAGCTGCACCGTCTCTCACACGGCTCGGCTCCATCTCCAAGACAATTATTTTTCCCATCGGTTCTGACACTGATGGCAAAATGGCTGTATGAGGGGCACAGTGGGGAACCGGTGTATATATGAGACAGCTCCGTGGCTAAAATAATGAGACTATGTTAGCCATTAGAAGAAGATTTTTTTTTTTTTGAAAAAAAAAAAAAAAAAGCAAAGAAAATATGAAAGAAAGGGTATTTAGGGCAACCGAAATATGTTCTGTACTGTTTGACGTCTTACAAGTTACACAAATCGGGCCATTCGCAGATTTAGACTGGGATCTTGGTATGCTCCTGGTAAAAGATTATAATGACATTTGAAATTAGAAACGTAATCCTCTGACTTAGAAGCAGAATCTACAAAAATAGGCAAAGAGTCATCAGCTGATGTATTGGAAGTTAGTCCTCCTCCTTGCCTGACTTTCTGAAATAGACACTAGCAAGTACAAACGGTTCAGTCCGGATCATGAGGAGTGTGTGTGCGTGTGTATGTGTGCGTGTGTGTGTTTGGAATGGCACTGAGTGTGAGTCAGGGAGTGACAGTGAGACGACGACTGACAGCGTAATATGGGCCAGCAGCAGGCTGAGATCACTGATTTTTTTTTCCAGAAAGCTAAGAAAAGCAGACTTGTCTGTCTCTGTGTTAGTTTCCTCACCAGGCGAGAAAAAAAAAAAAAAACATTCATTATTAAATTAATATCATCCAATTAACTTCTTCTTCTTCTTCTTCTTTAATACCAGAGTTTCTTTTCAAACACTTGTCAGATTGTAATCAATAAAACTGACCCAGTACTGCAAGTCATTGTTTCATAAACGTTAAATATTGCTGCGTCCACATTTTACCAAACAGGATCATAAATCAAAAAGGACCTGTCAGATTTTGTTGTCTTCACTAAAACTAGAGAAACAAGAAATAAAAAAATTATTATTATTATTAGTAGTAGTAGTAGTTGTAGTAGTAGTCGTGTTATTAATATTAATTGTAATATTAATTGAAAAATTATTTTAGCACAGAGTCATGAAAACTTTGAAACCTTTCCCGGGGGACAGTGGGCACGAGGCGGTGTACAGCCTGGACATGGTGCCAAGTCTATCACCGGGGACACATGCATACAGTACACACTCGCACACGCCTTTACACACTGCGGGCAATTTGGGGACGCTGGTTAGCCTAATCTACATGTCCTTGGACTGTGGGAGGAAACTGGAGAAACCCAGAGAAAATTATTATTATTAGTAGTAGTATTATTATTATTGTTGTTCTTGTCATTATTATTATTATTATTATTATTATTATTATTAAAATAACAAAATTATTTATCTGCTATTCCATCATGCTTAAAGCTAGAGAGCGACACCAACTCCACTGAACCGTGAATCTCTCAGACAATAATTTTTCCAATCGGCTTTGGCTTTGATGTCAGAGCTTCTGTATGAGGAGCATTATGGGTCAATGGCGTATATATATATATATATATATATATGAGACAGCCCCCCAAAAACATCCTGGGCCAGAAAATGGAGCTGGTTGTGAAAAAAAAAGTTTTCTTTACTCAAAGTTTGCCGGACTTGTGGACTCAGTATTAACCGCGATTTCATCATGCTTTTGCCGACATCATGCGACCCGTCCTTTGACTTCTTCCTAGTGGACAACTGTTTCCCCAAGCTTGAGAAAACCTCAGGCCTGGGTGTCTCTTTAGCTAACAGGTTGGCACATTAGCTGTGAGTTGCCATCTTCTCTCACTGTGGGTGTTAGAAGGGCAGGTGAAGGTGGCAGGGAGGATTACAGGGGCCCATTTTAGCAGCCCCACCATGGCCTATAAAGAGGAGTTAATGGCCTGAGGTGGAGTGGGAGGTCTCCCATGCAGGCAAGGCCATGAAAAGCAATGACTTTTATAGCATGCTGACCTGCAGCCTTTACCACACCGAATCTCTCTCTCTCTCTCTCTCTCTCTCTCTCTCTCTGTCTCTCCTTAAGAGAACTTTCTTGAGGAAGTATAGTTAATGTACCACTGTTAATGAATCTTTCATGCTTCACTTGGTTACAGGATGTGGAGACAGCTCCCACATAAGAGGACAATCCGTTCCCTATAAAAGGGTTCTGTAGCTACAGTATAAAAAAGGGCACCGCTAATGCAGTTCATGCCTGATCAGTCTAAAATCTACTCTTCACTAAAGAGATAAATGTTCCCATCATATAATATTTGTTCCAAACATGACCATATAGTCAAAGCTACTCTGTCACTCTGTCTGAAGAGTGGTTTGAGAAGAATGTTCACACCTCACTCGTGAGTTCTGATGAACAGCTTGTGAATGAAGAAAATGGGTGCGAACTGGAGGAAAGTCAACAAGAAGTGTCAGGCACTCATTACCCGAGACCAAATGTTAACATGGACATATGCTCAAGCTACAAATGCTAACGATGACTAAAAACCGGATCGTTTGACTCTATTTATTACGCTGACCTTCGTATGAATGCTTAGAGTAATAAATGATGAAGGAATATTTCTGTCTGATTTTAGATGTCTACACAAACATCTCATGCACCAGGGGCTACTGATGACCTTAGGCTGTTAAGCTGTTGGTCTAATTCTACTAAAATGCTACACAAGCCTCGGGGGTTTAATTAACTCAGAAGTACTTCATCCAAAAACGGTAGCTTTACTAATAAAGGTTTGGAAGCTAAGTAGCTCCTCGAGAATCCATCTCATCATTGTTTACCATAAGGGAAGCAACCCTTGGCATCAAGGAGAAGACATTGATCGATTTATTCCATGGAATAAATAAAGATATGATGGAACATACTTAATTTTAAAACCATTGTTTTGACAATCACACTGCATGTCCAAATCTGAAGTTAACGAATTTTAGGTTAAGAAAAAATAGTTGCCATGTGTAATGAGCAAAAGCTACTGTATACACTACCTGGCCAAAAAAGAAAAGAAAAATCAATCAAATAAAAAACTTTGCTATTTCAAAGGGTCGAATTACTGGGCTGCATCAAGCAAAGTAAACAACTAAGGACATTCGACTGGGTTACGACACTATCAAAACTTGTAGACAGTGGCGAATCATCACCTTTGAGGAAGAAATGTGATTGGACAAAAATTATGAAAGATCACCTAAACACTTGGTGAAATTGCATATGGTAATAAATCAACAGAAAAAACAAGAGCTATGTTTAATAGTGAAACTAAGACCATTTCCATTGTAACTAAACAGCTGTTTGTCCAAAAGAAAATTACTTGTTAGTGAGACTCATTAAAAACAAGCTTAAAATTGCTAGGACTTTGGAGCAATGGAAAAAGGTCATGTGATCTGATGCGACCAGATTGAGGCTATTCCAGAGTGATGGGCGTGTCAGGGTAAGAAGGGTGAAGTGATGTTCCCATCATGTATAGTGTCCACTGTACAAGCCTCTGGAGGCAGTGCTATGATCTGGGGTTGCTTCAGTTGCTCAGGTCGAGACTCAACAACGCTACTGTACAGTATGTGTCAATAAAATGAAGTTAATGTACCTTAATGTACTGAATGACCAGATTATCACATCTATGGAGGTTTTCTTCCCTGATGGCACAGAGAACATTCTGGACTCAGATTGTAAAAGAGTGTTTTGGGGAGCATGACAAATCATTTCAACGCATTTAATCAAATAAAGGTATAATCAAAGCCAAAGGTGATGAATTAAATGTGTGACTTATTTTGTATATATTTCTTGGGCACATGCAAATAAAGAAAGGATGTCTTCATTCATTCATTCAGACAAATACTATTAAAAAAACAGTAATTTTAATGATATACTGTATAATTAATAATAATAATAAAAAAAAATATATATAATGATAAAATATAAATCCATACCTGCTTCTTTATTCATACATGCAAAACCCGGAAGTTTTCTTTTTCTTTTTCTTCTGTCTGAAAAGTGGTATTTTACATAACATGCTGCTTTATTTTCTGGCCTACAGATATTTTCCTGTAAGATTAAAATTTTTGCGGGAATACTAATATTAGGAAATCAGAAATGTTTTTTTCTTTCCACTGACTTAATAATAAAGTTACAAAATAAAAATGTATAACAAAGTTTCTACAAAAAAAAAAAAAAAAAAAAAAGTTGTCTGTTGTACTGTATATACGTAGCTAGTCTTTCTTGTCTCTGTAATAACACCTTTTCCTGCACAGTAACATTTTCCTGATCTAATCTTTACACAAGTAGCACTTTTCCACCACACAAGTACAGCTTAGCTTCATGGACCATGCTATAGCTTAATGCACTTAGAATTTGGGTGTGTGTGTACAATATGTGATGTACAGTATGAATAGAGTTTATTTCTCTCAAGCACCAATGCAGTAGATGTCTGTCAAAACTTTTTTGTAGATATGAGCAGTTGAGGGCCTTGTTCAAGAGCCCAACAGTGGCAGCTTGGTGGTGGTGGTGGGGTTTAAACCTGAGACCTCCTGATCAACGCCCTAACCAGATTTAGTTTACTTGTAATACATTTAAGCTGGATCCACATAAATGTCTAGAATAGCTATTCATACATTCCCTTTTGATGGAAACATGAGGCCTGAACCTGTTCCACCTTTATACTACCCAAGGTGGACAAAATGTTCTCTATGAAGACAATGTGTATTAAGGTTGGAGTGGATGTCTCGAGTGTCCGGCACAGAGCCTTGACCTCAACCCCACTGAACAGTTTTGGGATGAACCAGAACAGCATGTGCACCTCAGACTCGCTCCTGATTTCCCAGATAAGTTTCTTAGAGTTGCTGTTTTGTAGCAACTCCAATAAAAAAATAACTAAGTAAATCAAATCAGGGTTTTTTGGGGGTGTCTTAGCTCTATGAACCAGTTCCATGTGGTCTTTAGTCAAATCTTTAGCTTTCCAATATTGTATTTTTAGGTAATAAATATTATATAATAACTATCTAAAATTGTAAAACTACGCATTGCCTGATAGTGACTTCAACCTATTTTTTGACTTGACTCTACTGTATACAGAAGCAAGCAGCCTCAGTGATTGAATGTGTAGCCTATGTTTCAAATCCGTCCTGAATCCTTCCTCTGATCCTCTTTGGCACTTCCCGATTTCACATTGCCCGCCTGCAATAAACCGTAAACCCCTAACCTCTTCACCCTTGGGGGTTTAACACATTTAAGCAACAGCTCACACGTTGATTACGGAATTACTGCCTGGTGAAGGCTTGCGTGACAGAAAGGAGGCCCTAGTATACAGTAGTACGGCCATGGCGCGGAAGTCTTGCCCGTCACGCATGGACACACTTGGAATAAGGAGGCGCTCATGCTTCAGCACTTTTAAGAAGAGCAAAAAAGGGAGGCGGGACACTAAGATGTAACTGTCAATGATGATATAACATGTGGGTTCAAGAGAAAGAGAGAGAGTGAGAGAGAGAGAGGGTTTATTATACTCCTTTTAAAACAGATTTTGAAGTATTCGCGATCCAACATTAGTATTCTCCGGTGGAATGTCTCAGTGCATTTTAATCAGTCTGTTTCCTGAAAACTTTATGTAATGAACTACTATGCAAGTACTCATGGGCAAAAAGAAATATAGAGTCATCTCGATGAGCATATTGGTGTTTTAGATTGAAAGGTATCTCAGTGAACCAGTGATTGGAATGGGGGAGGCTGGGGTGGGGGGTGATGTTCAAAATTATATCCTGATTACACATTCATGAAAATGAATGTTCACATTTAGAAATGGTTAAGGTTATGGTGAGATTGAGGGTCAGGGTCAGGGCTGACGCTTGCAGCTTTGCTTGCAATGCTACTCCTATGAAGTAGAATAAAACGGCATCCAATTATTATATTATATCGCTTATAAGGTTTAGCCCAGGAGCAGGTTGTATAGTTGTTTTTTCCTTGTCAAGACTCTGTTCACGCTGTGGATGTTGTCACTTGTTGCCATAATGGCCATCTGTGCTTACACATCAGTTTTTGGCAGGTTCCTGGAAACCATCGTAACACCAAATATGGCTTGGACATATTGCACGGATCTGTTGTAGATGGCTGTGAAAATGACATTAATTACATTATCATGTCAAAATATTCACTTGATATGTCATAGTTTTAAATACTGTACAGTGATTCAAGGAAGTCTGCGTCAAAATTCAAATAACTTAATTTTAAATGTATAAGCTTTGAAATGATACAAATGATTCCTAACATGCTCAATTTTAGGAAATTTTAATCCACTAACAGCCTGCTCATCACTGATATTTTAAACACACATCTTTTAAAAATCTTTTCAAGTTAATTAGTCAATATCACACAAAAGGCAGTGATGAACTACAGTAACTACCGCCACTGGTAGAGCTGGTGACAAACAGTTGTCACCAGAAAGTTAGTGTCATTAACTGGGGTAAAAGCAGTTTTAAATTCTTACCCATACTATGTAGTCAAAAGGTGAGGAGAATAACATGAAGACAGTGGACAGTCCTGAAATTTACTTTAAATTTCCACTTACAGTGGGACCTTGGATTGCAAGCATAATTTGTTCTGGAAGTGTGCTTATGTATCAAAACACTCGTATATCAAACCGCATTTCTCTGTAAGAAATAATGGAAACTCAGACGATTCGTTCCACAACCCAAAAATACTTAATATAAAAATTATTAATACAAAATATAGAGTAAAAACAAATTACCCAACACTTTACCTTTGAAGAGTGTAGTAACGCAGAGTCGACAGTTCTGTAACTTATGCCTTTATTGAAAACAACAGAAATGCATGAAATAGTAACAGCAAAAACTAATGACACACATGATCTCTGCATCCTGCACGAGTGCATACACACACTCACACCCCATCCCGACGCGAGCACACACGCATACAAACACAAAATGAAAGAAGATTTGGCTCAGTTATGATCACGTGACTCTCGTCGTCAAAACAAGAAGCGCATGCGTGCCACATTATACTTGATGATATTTGGTACTTGTATATCAAGACTCGCTCAATTATCAAGACAACATTTATTTAAAAAAATATTTTAAATATCATGACTAGCGGTGGGTCCGAAGGGTGGGACTTTTAAAGAAAATATGTGCGAATGTAAAGAAGAAAAAGGGAGAGGATTTGCTTTTCTCTCTTTTTTTGTTGCTTTTTTTCCCGTTTTTTTTTTTTATGTTTTTTTTTATCAAAAAGTACATTTTCATAATGTGCCCTTTTTCAGACATAAAAATGTTCATCTGCTTTCCATTTGTATTATTATTATTTACTAATTCACAACACTGTGTTGATACAATATACCCAACATTATTCTACTGTTTGCATTTGCATTTGAATATACAGCTTTGCAGCAAGTCAACATTAACCTGTCCACATGAGTTCATGGAACATGTCTGATTTTCTTATAAGCCTATTCATCTTTTTCATATTAAACACCCCAATTTCCATTTTATCTTTCCATAAAAAGAACGGTGTGGCTCTATGGACAAGATCTTACTGTTGCTTTTTTTTAAAAAGCTCATATTCTTCATTTTCTGCTCATCAATAGAAAAGGGCTGTTATTACAGAAAGGAAGGAAGTGTGTGTCGAGAGGTTGGTGGGGGGAAGAGAAAGTATTAAAGAAAAGTTTGAAAAGTGCCATGAAGTGATGAAGGCTTATCAGATCCCCACGGTGATGTCTGTATTGACTAATTCCTTATCGTAGCTGCAGAAATGACATTTTTGCATGGGTGGTCACAGGGCGCCTGATCCCTGTAGAGTACGCCCATACATATTTAATATCACTGAGTCACATTACCTTTTATAGTTTACTGAGGAGGGAGAAAGATAGAAATTAATTTTAGTGTCCTTCATTTGATTGGTCAATTTTGCCCGACAAGGTCGCTTCAATTCTTGCCAATTTGAGTTATATTAGATTAAAAGCCAAATGATGGCATGTGGGTAATTAATGCTACATTATAATATTAGAAAGGGTCAGTACACAAGAAGGCAGCCGCAAACTAGGATCATTCATATTCTAGTTAAATAGGCAAAGGTCAAATGAACAAATGATGTGGTTTTGAGGTTGGTACCCAAGACATATGGACAGGACTTAAACATAAAGCAGGATAAGACTGGGACACAATATGGCATAACTAGGCTAATATGAAAAGCCATTGTCACTGTATTTTGATTGGGTTGTGGTCTGGACTATACCATCCAAAACCTTGATTCTTCTATTTTATTAGCCATTTTGATGTTGATTTACTGGGGCGCTTCAGATCATTATCCTGTTGCATGACCCACTTTTGACCCAGTTTCAGCTGTTAGACAGACGGCTTTACATTTCATAGTCAGCTACTTGAGCTACAAAACAAGCTCAAATCATCTCCCCTTGACCATTGTGCCTGGCAGTGGGTATGCGCTTGTTTCTGCTGAAATGCTGTTTGGTTGTCACTTCCATGGGTACAGGTGTATAAAATCAAGCACCTAGGCATGAAGACCCCTGCTACAAACATTTGTGAAAGAATGGGTCGCTCTCAGGAGCTCAGTGAATTCCAGCATTGTACCGTGATAGGGCGCCATCTGTGCAATAAGTCCAGTTGTAAAATTTCCTTGCAACTAAATATTCCACAGTTAACTGTTAGAGGAATTATAACAAAGTGGAAATGATTGAGAATGACAGCAACTCAGCCACGGAATGGTAGACCACATAAAATCACAGAGTGGGGTCAGGCTATGCCTCCAAACTTCATGTGGCCTTCAGATTAGCTTACGAACGTAGAGAGCTTCGTGGAATAGAGTTCCATGGCTGAGCAGCTGCAACCAAGCCTTACATCACCAAGTTCAAATGGTGGAGGGAGGATGTGGGGTTGTTTTTCAGGAGTTGGGCTCGGACCCTTAGTTCCAGTGAAAGGAACTATAAATGTTTCAGCATATCAAGACATTGTGGCCAATTTCATGCTCCCAACTTTGTGGGAATAGTTTGGCGATCACCCTGTTCTGACATGAACTGCACCTCGTGGGAAGGTGAAGAAAAGAGTTGAAGCTGTTTCAGCTGCCAAGAGTACAGGGACAACATTATATTAAACCATATGGATTAAGAATTGGATGTTACTCAAGTTCATATGCATATGAATGCAGGCGAGCAAAACCTTAATCCCTCAAGTAAACTTTCATGACCTATTGATGGGTCCAGGATTACATTCCTGTTTTGTCTCTTGCATACTTTTCCTAATAATTTCATCATGACTTTAATATGCATAATACAGTAGTTACTGAATCATACTTTTCCTGCTATGATTTGCATCATTCTCCACCATGGCGATGTGCCCTGTCATTCCAAACGCAGTTTTTTTTACCCTATAATTTGGTCTGTGTTTTTGTGTCCCTTGTCTTCTTAAATCAAAGAATTCTTATCTGTAACAAACCATCTTACAGCATAACCTTTTTGCCTTCCAAGCCATACCAAAATATTGACTCTCTAACAGCATATTGCATCTACTCTTAAAGTATTGGAACAGCAAGGTCATTTCTTTTGTTTTGCAACATTTGGTTTGAAGATTAATAAATAAATAAGAAATTATTTTTTTTACATGATAGCTCAGAACAACCCAGAACATAGATGGCAGACCACACAGCTCTTTTGAGGAGAAAAATTATTGGAACTGGATATTAAAATACAGTGCCTTGCAAAAGTATGCATAACCCGTAAACTTTTCCACATTTAGACACATTACAACCGCAAATGTATTTTGTCCTGTACACAGATTCTCCCACCTTGATCTCTGTGGCGTGTCAGTTTAGGTGGATGGCCATGTCTTGGTAGGTTTGCAGTTGTGCCATTCGGAAGATGGATTGGACTTGTCTGGCGTGTTCCTAGGGGTTCATGATGCTGTTTGTTCTCTAATGCTCTCTAACAAACCTCTGAGAGCTTCACAGAACAGCTGTATCTATACTGTCAGGTTAAATTACACACAGATGGACTCTATTTACTAATTAGCTGACTTCTGAAGCCAATTGGTAACACTGAATAGATTGGGGTAACAGAATAAAAGGGGCTGGATAAAAATGCATGCCATACTTTTCAGATTGTTATTTGTAAAAGAAATTAAAAAACATTTAGCATTTTCCTTACACTTCACAATTATGTGCCACTTTGTTTCGGGGGTATCATATAAAATCCCAATAAAATAAATTTACGTTTATGGTTGTAATGTGACAAAATGTGGAAAAATAAGGCTTTATATTTGGTTGCATATGCTGGCTACTTGTAATACATTTACATTTAGGCATTTGGCAGACGCTCTTATCCAGAGCGACTTACAAAAAGTGCTTTAAAGTTTACATCACTGGATAGATACTTACACTGGGTTAATAAGTCCATCAGTCTGGCAAATCTACTGACATCCCCAAACTGTTGCATTTTTCTTTGGTGAAAATGATGAGATAATCTGAGTGTGCTTGGTGAACACATAACATTTAGCCTTTTGCACCATTTAGCCCCACCCACTCCAATTTATAAGGAGCCTGTCTTAATGAAACAGTCGGGGAAAAAACGACTGGGTGTATACAGTAGATTCACTGTGCTGTAATGTATATATTATTAATATATAAATAAATATTAAATATTATATATAATATTATGATTATAAGACAAAGCCTACTCAAGTGAGTGAGTAAATAAAATTGTTCAAATTACACGGAGATGGACAAATTTCAAGTGTTTAAAACTACTGGTTGCTTGTGTTCATTTTTCTATGAGAAGAGTACTAAGGAAAAATACTATGAATTTGGCTCATTTGTGTGCCTCTCCTTCCTCAACTTTTTCTCTCTCTCTCTCAGCAATCAGATATGAACATGGTCATAAACAAGTGTATTGAAAAAAGTGCAGAAGAAATGGTATTGGCTTACATTCATTAAAACCATGATGATTTAAACTCCAGGTTACACAAACCGTTTCCCACTAAAATAGTTTAGGCTCTTTTGGTGTCTTTTGCTGTCTCTCGTTATGAGACTATTTTTTCCCAGAGCAAGCACAATTAAATCACTATTGATCATGCTGTGCTTAGCCTACGCTAAGGCAGTTTGTAATAACTGAACGTTGCGCTGCTTCTACGCGTGCTCCCCATTCACATTCAATCAATACTCCATTAAAAACTCCTGTTTCCTCCAAGGAACACACGAGTGGACTGCTTACTTTGGAAAAAAAAGTCATTGGCCTGGCACGTGCCATCCTCAGGCGCGGGCAGACAGCGCAAGGCAAGATTCTGTGACTGAGCAATGGATTGGTCTTGCGGCTCCCAAGGCCATCGATTAGGATTATGACTGTGGCCTTTGTGCATCGGCTGTGACAAATTAGTTGTTTCATGGTAAATATAGGGCTAGACATCAAGTTTATAGAGAGTTCTGCTGCAGGTATTATATTAACATTTGATATGAAAAGCACAGGGTGTCTGGACTACGGTTTGCTGGTCAAAAGTGAGAAATCATACAGTATAACATGTCATCTAAATGCAACCAGACAACTCTGGTCAGGTCCTATTTTACTAGTTCCTTAACAAGTTTTATTTTTCACAGGTGTGTGTTTTAATGCTACAGTTGACCACTCAGATAAGGCATTTTATCACACAGAACTGAAACTGTTTACTTTATTTCACGCCTCTACCAAATGCACCATTTTGGTGACGATGGCAATTATCTACTGTCAAGCCACGGCCCACCAGAGAAGAGCAGAGGTGAGCAACAAGCTGGTCGGGTGTATTATCTTATTTGAGGCCATAACATGGGAATATCTACTGTAATTGGCTTGGTAAAGCCCTATTTATTTTAGGTCTTGAGAATGAACATGGAAAAGCACTTCTATTCCAACTGTCAGTTTAAAAAAAAAAAAATGTATTTCACATTCTGTAATGAGTCTGTAATTCTCTTGTTCCTCACATGTTTCTCTTCAATTCAAGATGGTTAAGGCGAACATGAAGATACATGAGCTAGTGCATTTTTTTCAGCTCACAGACAACACCATTTAGGGAAAGAAAGTATGCCATCACTTCCGCTCAGAAGCACGGCCAATTTTTACTTTCTTGACTCAGGGGCATAGATGGGATTCAAACTTATAATGTGTGATTGAAGAGGGTGCAAGCACTTTATTGTTGACATCAAGCATTTTAACACAATACAAAATGATCATATATCATTATAATTTCCCAAAATAACATGTCTCATGAAATCCAACTCATTTAGATTTGCACATCATGCAATACAATGCAATGGAATGCTATACACTTTTTCAATACCACTCCGCTCAGCAGGCTTTGTTCATATAGAGAACGTGTAGCTCCAGTCTCATGATCTCCATCTCTTCAGTGAAAGATAATTTAATAACTTGTTAAAACTAGAATAAGATGCATTAAGGGGTCAGGTGGGTCCTTTCAACTTGCAAAATTGAATTTTACAATACGGATAAATTAGTGAGAAGCCATTTGTCAACCATTTACATGCTGCCTAATAGATTATTAATATCTCCTGAATATGGAATCAGCAGCACTGAGTAAAAAAAAAAAAAAGGATATGAGCAGGTCATTTGCATTGTCTCATGTTAAGGTGAAGAAATGAAATGTCTTTTGTAAAAAAAAAAACTGTATCTTTCTTACAGGTGTCCTCTAAAGGCAGTGTGTGTGTGAGTGTGTATGTGAGTGAGAGAGAGAGAGAGGATAATGTTGAACCATGTACATTATATGAACATTTCCTCAAGCCACTTTATTAACTCAACGATATTACTTCCTGACAGGAAAAAAGGTGCCGAGTCTGTGATGATGAAGAGGGAGCAAATACTCAAGGCACAGGAAAGGAACAGAAATGGACTCATAACTAAAAGGTTGTGAGGTGAAGCTGAAAAAGGGAGAGTTGGGATAGCAGGTTTGGCAGACTCACTCGTCAAAACCAAATATAACCTTTCCCTTCGTGGTTCTTCCTTTAACCCTATACATTCTATTCAGTGCAAAAATGGCTCATTTTAATATTTAATTTCTTTCGTTTTTTAAAGCATATCAGAAATTATTATTGCGTAGCTTAGTTTCACCACTGGATATCAAAACTCATTTGAAAGATTTGTTCAGTATACTATATATATATATCATGTATTTAGCTATTTCATCTATCTATTTCATCTTCCATCTATTAAAGATGCAGGGTGATCTCCAAGCTTTTATGTGTTTATCTTATTTTTTTAATATTAACATTTTTATGGAGCGAAGCACAACAGGATGTGCTGCTATAGAAAGAAATGATCTATGATTGGAGTGGTGCAATGCAACCTGATGCAAAGTGGTGCGCTTTAAATGACCAATTATGCAAAATTTACTGTTTGATCATTTTGGACAGTCACATGGGTTTTCATTAAGTGTGTGTCTACAGTGAAAAACAAACAAATAAACAAACAAACAAACAAAAAAAAAAACAGGATAAAAACATCCCTCCCACATTTCTTTTGAAAATTCCCTTTTTTGTTTTTTTTTTTTGTTTTGACCATCTTTAAACACTATATTCATAAAAACCAAACGGTGCTGAGACCCTCCTCTGACTCGGGGCTCAGCTCTGCCCAGGAGGCACCATTTTAAACTTTTTTTTTTCTAAGTGAAGCCGAAAATCTTGCCCGACACATGTGTAAACATTTCACATCTGCCTGCTTTCTCCATGAGGAATAAGCTTTCTTAAGCTGGTTTTTGCAAAAATACTAAAACTCAGACTAAAACTGGATTCTAAAGCTGTAATGTTCACTATTTTAAAATTATTGCTTGTAATGCTGTTGAATTTAGGCACAATGTGAGGCTGCAGCTTGTTTTGGCTTTTAGCGTGTGGATACAAGAGTATAATTACGCGGACATGTCCTCAGTTTCCCCTGCTTAGCCACTTACTGACTCACTCATTCTCTGTACCGCTTACCCTGTACATGGTTGTGGGAGGCCTGGAGCCTGTCCCAGCTGATTGTACACCCTAGATGGGGTCAAAATCCATTGCAGATCACAAGCACACACACTATGGGCAAGTTGGAAACGTTAATTGACCTAATCTGCATGTCTTTGCAGATTGTGGGAGAAAACCCACCGAGCACAAACACACTCCATGCAGGTCGGGTCGAACCCCTCAAAAGTGCTAAACATTATGCCACCATGCTGCCCTGTTTAGCATGTAAAATTTAAATCAATTAATTAAATGAATTAAAAATGTATTATTATTTTTTGCATCTTATGTTTGGCAGAAGAAAAAAGAAAAAGAAAAGCTGCGAAAGCTGCAAAAGTAGAAACTGCCGTATAATATCCTTTTTAAAGTGTGAGTCCTAAAGTTTTGTTTTATTTCTCTTACACCAAGTCAAATTTTCAATACTTTTTATTCACTTTCAGTTATATTTACAGACAGCTCTTTTTTTTTTTAACTTGTTATAGCATTTACAAACAGTCGCTCCCACACCAGCCTCTGTTTTTTTTTCCCTTTCTTGAGCTTCATAAGAATGAAAAAAGAAAAAAAAATGCACTGCTTGTCATGTAACTGAGGAATTCTTTCTGCAAGTTTTCCCTTTGTCAAAAACTTCCTGAGCCTTAAAAAAGACGACTAAATAAACTATTAAAGAATGCATCACCAAATCAATAATTATATTTTCCTTTTTTAAAATAGAAGCACAGTTTAAAATGGTTTATTGTTTGTCTTAGGATACAGTATGTGTAGCATCATCCATAGAAGTCTCAGATAATGAGCTGTTATTATGGAATCAGCAATATATTAGAAGAAGAACAATAATTTTATTAATTATAAAATTGATTCAATTATTGTTGGCACTATTGTCAAAGCTGCTATTATAGAAAAAAGTTACTTATCGCAAGGTTGGTGGTTTGAGCCCCGTCTCTGCCAGGTTGCTGCTTTTGGGCCCTTGAGCGAGACCCTTAACCCTGTCTGCTCCTATTGCTGACCCTGAACTGTTACCCCAGCCTACTAGCAATTAACGTAACAATTGGTATTCTGTGTTTAATTAAAATAAAAAATAATTATGGCTTGGTTTTGGTCCATCTATAAATAGTCTATAAAACATGCATACATATGCAAGCTCGTATAACAAAGGTTAACGTTATGATACGTCTGGAGATCATCATTCTGAGTCGGCCCTGTCAGTTCACTCAGAGACCCTCTTGCCGAGGAAAGCTAGTCTTAACGTGATTGGAATGTCACCTATTTCGCTTCGGGCTTATCGGCAGAGGTAATGAAAGTCTTACTCTGTGAGATAGGGTCGTCTTATCTCCGTCAGATTGTTGATGCATGTGGGAGGGGAAAAAACGCTCCAGTACGTGGTCCTGAGGGGCAAATGAACCATGCCGAGGTGTGTGTCAAATCTGAGTGTGTAACAAGCTTGTGCCTCGCAGCAGGATCCCGCTCTCATTCTTCAACCTTAATTATTGGAATTATTACAACTTACATAGATGTTATGCCTTAGTGTTATTTTAAATAAAGGAATGCTCTGGAAAACTAAGCCTACTACCTTTAAATCATTAACCTGGAAATGTTGAATTTGAATTTTTGAATATTTCTCCCTATTCGTATATGTGTAATTTCCAATAACCACGGAAGACACCAATCAGTAAACTCCATTTTGGCACCTTGCGGTAGTACTATATTCTTGAAACCTGATACAGCCGAAAAGTCCTCAGGCAGTATTTTTTTCCCCCGTGCTTTGCCCCAGCCTGAACCTGCCTGAAAGCTTTGGAGTGTTGGGAATGGTTTATCCTGAAGGCAGTGTTATAAGAACTGTGGAATCCTCACCAATTTGGTTCTTGTTGATATATTCGGCATAGTAGTGTGACATCGTATGCTTTAGAATGTGAGTCAAGGCTGCAAATTGCACGACACTCTTAACACTTTGAGAAAGTTTCTGGCACGTTTATTGAAGTCACCCACACACTTATGCTTCTCGAATCACAAAATAATAACAGGCTTGTTTTGATTCCGTGACTTGCGCTTGAGTCACGGCTAAGTTTGAATGAGTGGTGGGCTGCCTAATAGATGGCTCTCTGGAGTAAAGAGAAAGGACTGTGTGTGTGTGTGTGCGCGCGCGTGTGTGAGAATCAGTTCTTTCTCCACTGCAGGTGCCAATTAGCTTTGGAGCTGACAGGACAAGTCTGACTCAGGTGGTGGCTAAGATGTAGCTATGGTGGCTTTGCTTTCTTCACCTGTCCCTCACTTCATGTGGGCAGCCAGCCATCTCATTACAGCAAACAGACTGCAGCCTCAAGTCTCTCTCACACTCAAGCTTCACGTTCATCTTTGTAGCCTGTATTGTTGGACACTTGCTTCTGTTTTTTCTGTTTACCTCAAACGTCCTAAAAATCAGACGTGCTCGCTTTAATCCATTTCAAGTTTTTCCAAAACTTTCTGTTTGTCTCCATATATTCCTGTCACATGTGACAGTCACAAATGAGTTTGAAAGCTCCCGATATTTGTTCATTATCTTGCAGTATAATGAATTGAAATGCTTTTGGTCTTCAAAATCAGGAGTGTAGACGTACAACAGGTTAGGATGGCCTAGGCACCACATTGTAGATCAAGCGTTTTTGTTTGTTTGCACCTCTTATCAACTAATGTTAGCATAATACTAGCTAGGTGGTTATCGGTTTTAGAAGTAAGCTGAGGCAAATAAATGTCCTTTTCTCAGCTGTAGCCAAATAACAGTGACTTGAAGCAAAACACTCAACAATTAATTGTATAAATTATTGTTTCGAATGATATCCTGAAAATCCTTGCTGACACTAATACTAGTTAGCATGTTAGCTAACTCTGGGCATGTTTTGTCTATATGGTACAGACTTGTGGTAAACTTGTGGTGTATTTATAAAATAAGTACATAATGAAATATTTAACTAAATTAAAATGTATAATTAAAATATGTAAAAAAAAAAAAAAAATTAAATATAATTTAAGTACACTGTATGGGCGTAGTGGTGGTGTAGTGGTTAGCATTGTCGCCTTGCACCTCCAGGGTCCGGGTTCGATTCCCGGCCAGGCTCGATTCCCGTC
>JAQQZT010000036.1:3376007-3387478 GCA_030068275.1 Clarias platycephalus | reverse complement strand
ATTCGCTCCTTTTTCAAACGCAGCATTTCAGTGTCTACTGCTGAGCCATACCCCAAGGGTGTGTGTATGTGTGTGTGTGTTAATGTTCCAGCTAAAATATTCCTAAAATAATCCTTATTGTCATACCTCAAAGTAACCTTAATTCGCTCCTTTTTCAAACGCAGCATTTCAGTGTCTACTGCTGAGCCATACCCCAAGGGTGTGTGTATGTGTGTGTGATTTCCGTGTATGAGGTCACATTAGGGGAGAAATATAATTAGCTTGTTTAAACCAAGGCCAATAGAATCAAATTTAAATAAGGACCAAAAAACAGGGAGTGTGTCCCTTTTTCGTGCACTCACACTAGAGCCCCATATGAATGCCGAGAAAGTGTGACTTTTGCATAATGATTGAAAACATTTAATAGCTAATTGGATCTGAAAGCTGCAAACCTTATTAAAGTTGTTTCTCCTTTTTCTCTACCAATCCTCAAGTAACTAAGCAAAAGAAAAAGATTTAAAACCAATTACACTGTATAATATACCCTTACTGGAAATTACCATTTGTTGCACAGGAAATGACAATCACGGTGTTGTTAAACTCCAGCCAAGAGTACACACTCGCGGTGCTCCGTGACGCCTTTTTAAATCAGAGTTTCCAGAGTTACAGTGACTTGGCAGAATGGAACTTTTAATGAGGTGGAAAAATACAATTCCTTCACCTTTCGAGCTGCACAAACACAGCTGGGAATTCACAGTGACTTTTTTGACTCTTGCTTACTTTAATCAGTCACTTTGCGCTGCTAACCATCCCGGGTTTTTTGGCAGAGCTGACACATTCAGCTCTGTGATGTTTCATCATCCAGGAGAATAAGTGGACGTCAGGTGATCCAAGCCGCAGAACATCTTGGCAGGTAAAGTATGTGCTGAGATCCATAGCGTGTTTGTCTGGACATGCTGAAAGTTGACTTTTTGACACAGCGAGATAAGAGTTAATCCCTCTCCAGCAACCTCGACGGCTTTCCTAAGTCTTCCACTTTAATTAAAGTTCAGAGGGCTGCCTGCCTTGGTGGCTGAAAAATGAGGGCACAGGAACCATGGTGCTTGGTTTGTCTGTCGCTGGCTGAACAATAAAGAAGTTAGAGAGGATTTGAGAACCCGTTTGGGGAGACATGAGAGAAACCAACATGTTGTATGATGAGGAGTGTAATGCAGCACACAATAGTATTGTGGTAAGGATTTGCCTAGTCATTTCAGGAGCTTGTTTTGAGGTTACACAACCACAAAGTGTCACTCACTTACTCACTCATTGTCTATACTGCATTCTCCTGCAATTTGGAAACGGCAATTAGCCTAACCCGCATGCCTTTGGAAATATCCGGAATATCCGGAGGAAACCCACGAAGCACTGTGCAAACCCCATGCACACAGACCCGAGGCGAGAATCGAACTGGGACCCTGGAGGTGCGAGCTGACAGTGCTAACCACTAAGCCACAGTGATGCTGTCACAAAATGTGTCTTGTTAATTTCTTCACTTCACTGTTAACTTAAGGACCCGGTATGGGATCTTTTTACTGACTTTTTAACTGTTTAGTATGAGTGTTTAATTAACAGATTAAAAGGTGTAAGGATACACTTGTTACAACGTGGGTCTCACGAGGGGCGGAGCCGCGGGACAATACTCTGCGCCGTTCAGGCAGAGGCTGAACAGGCAGAGGCGCGGCCGTTTATACACGCGGATGCCGGGCAACGGCGCCGCAAGGCAATCAGCCTGGATACGCCGCATCTAGAGGCGTGTCTATTTAAGGGTTCTGATACCTCCGCATGTGATCATTAGGGAGCACCGGTAAGGTATCAGGACCAAAGACAAAGACAGTGAAAAGAAAAAAAAAGAGAAGCGTGCAGAAAATTGAGAGACAGAGGCAAAGACCCAACATCTGCCTCCCTAAGACGTCGGCGAGAGAGAAAGAGAGAGCGACACGCCTCAGTTCAGCATGTGCTCTTAGTTCTAGTTCATAGTGCAAAACACAAAAACACAAACCCCTCGCTCACATATAAATCCTCAGTAAGGGCATAGGCCCCGAGAGGATATTACGTTTTTTTTTTTTTTTAGTTTCCAGAGCCCCGTATGGTCTCGCATAGACGGCGGAGTTCTGTTTATTTTGCGTTTCCAGTTTAATTATGTTTCCTTTTGAGTTCATTAATCAATAATCCCATGCTATCTCCAAATGGGAGGGTCTTCGTATCATAAGCACTCTCACAACCTCCTGTTTCGTTGACCCACTCCGAAGACTTGACCAGGAGCCTTCGGGCACAAGGCAGGGTACACCCTGGACAGCGTGCCAAGCCATCGCAGGGCAAACATTAAAGTTGTTATTTCATATGAAATCTTGTTGTAGACATTACTTTTCAACTCTGCTTAGAAATGTTGTATCAAGTCGAAAGGCAATAATGTTTACATGTCTACACCTACTGTACACCCCTGCCCCCCAAGAACCCATCAAGAACCATTAACCAAGAACTTAAGCATGTTCTACAGTATATTTCATATATAAAATAGTCATTAAGTGACATTTCACAATTGTTTTTAAGGTGCATTTTTAAATGGTCAATTCTGCTGCCAGTTGCTGAACAGTTTAATGTTTAACTTTTAAAACTGTCAGATATAAATGAGGTTCTTCAAGCTTTATAAGCTTTTTGGCTGCTATACTTTTTCTGTTTTGAACACTGTGAAGGAACAGGCAGCGGCTGAGAATAAAAAAATACACCTGGTGTGTTGAAATTTTCCAGAGCGGATTGCACACAAATTAGCATAGGGCTTTTGATTGTAAATTATGTGTAGTTTTTTTTTATTTTATTTTACTTTATATGCTTATTTTATTCATTACATAGAGACTGTTTTATATGCAAAATCTTTTCGTGCATAAGCAGTAATTGCTTTGACCTTTACGACTTAAGCTGAGTTCCATTGAATAAAGAGAGTTTAGTAAGGGTTCCCTGTTTTTTTTTTTTATTCTGCCCATTAGTAGAAATACTTAAACATGGTACTGTAGCTTCACATATTAAAAAAAAGAAATCAGGATTAATGTGCTTATGAGAAAACACATTGAAATAGATGTATAAAAAAAATATTAAAGTTATACCTGTCTTTTGACCACTTCTACTCTCACAATCTTCTAGTTTCGGCAAAAAAAGCAGGAACATACTGTAGACAGAACATGATTTTGATAACAGCAGCTCTGACTTTAAATCAAGTCACAGTGTTAATTCTAATACAATATCATTTCTATAATAAATATTTTTAAACAGGGCATGTGCGCAGGACATGCCACAGCCTGCATTTTAACGTTACGTTAAGGACTTTGTGTCTTTCTTTCTTTCTTTCTTATACAGCATATTCAAACATTTTGAATTATTAGCAATTAACACTTGATTAACATATCACATTTGACATATGACATCAGCTCGCTGATATTACTCAACATTAAATATTACTATGAACATATAAACTGTACTGTCATTCTAAACTGGACATAACTATAATTGTCTGCTGTCTTATTTTCCTACAACAGCACAAGTTTTATTCTTTACATACAACATTCTGTACATACTTTACAAAAACACATTCCTTAGAACTACTTTAGGACAATAATCTTTTTTTGTACAGTTTTTTGTACTGAAGCATGGTAGATATAATGATTCGAAATTATTTTATTCTATTTTCATTAACTATTAAAAAATGTTAGTGGATACTATATTCAAAACTAAAATAATACATTCCGGACATCTTGTGTGTTTATTTTACAACATGACAGCTGTCCAGAGATTTTAATGTGTTATTCCTCTAACATTCTGGCTTAAATTCAGAATAATTGGCGATTTTGACTTGGTAAATGTTCTGCTATGAGCTATGACTCTATATGTTCTGGCATGCATGCTTTCTAAATTGGTGTATATGCAGGGTTGAAGCAAATGTACAGTGGGAAAAAAAAAAAAAAAAAAAAAAAGGAATATGTGTGTGTCTGGATCTCTGCAGCTTCCTGCAAATTAGTCTCCCCTACTGTTTCTGTGCTTGGTGTTATGTCACTCGGGGTGCTCATTTAATTAGCGTACTGTTAATCCCAGTGTGTGACTTCTCTGTCTAAGTTTGGAGCAAAATGCAACCCACAGTGGTGTTCATTTATATGTAGCTGCTAAGCGGAAAAAAAAAAAAAAAAAAAGATGAAGGAGGGAAAAAACAGAATGTTGCACTGGGCTGTATTTCAACTGTTTACTAATTGCTAAATTTACATTTGTATTTGCTGGTGTAGTGGACTTATTTAAATGAACTTACAAAATATGTGTACATGAACACGATGAATTGTGTACAAAATTCTAGGAAAACATATAATATGAGTATGAGAAAGTCTTTAGAGTGCTTTAGGGTCTATATCAGTGTACTTCAATTTGGGGATTATAAAACCAACATTGGGACAGGTCAAGTTCGTTCGTTCATTCATTTGTTTGTATCTTCCTTCCTTTCTCCATCTCTTTGTCCTACTTCCAACAGCTCGGCTCAACTTTCCCTCTTTTCTCAGCTTCAGAATGGTTTCCTCCCAAAGAAAGCTTTCTGGTCCTCATGTTGGTTTATCCTTTTTACAACAAATGCAGTTTTCATGGGCAAAACCCAGGGCTCAAACCAAAAGCAGACATTCAAAGTCTATTAATTATTTAAACAATCAGTTTAAAGGGCACTATAAATGTCACTCGTGTTCCAGCATTTATGATCATTTGAATATGGGTGGGTTCAAACTAAAGGTGCCATATGCTACTATGTTTAAGACTTCTAGTTGAAATTCTTTTAAAACATAAATGTTGAAATTATAATCTATTTTTTCATATCCCATTTATGATCTTGAATGTCTTTAGTTTATATAAAAAAAACAAAAGAATTGTCCTTGTCATTCCAAGAGACTCTAAATAGAGGTACACCATATAAAATCAGATCGGTCCACTACTAAAGAGAGCACGGTATCTATAAAACATGAAACCATGAGTCTCTTCTTTTCTTCTTTCACATCTGTCTCTCGAGGGAGGTTTTGAAGTTAAGGACATCGTTCATTGATATGGAACACTGTTGTTGGCTTGAAGAGCTAAAAATGGCAGTCCAAGCAAAGGTCAACTCTGATGTTTTTCTGATGATGATTTTTACACTGATGTCTATATATATATATATATAAAAAAAAAAAAGATTTATTTTTATTCTGATCATTATACAGTAGCTTATAATGTTAAAAAAATATTTAACATTTCCTACATCAATCAACTGTTAAAAAAATATTAAAAGAATATTTGTCATGCATCACATATTCATCTCTAAAATGTATCCTCAGATTACTTTTGCTGTTATAAGGTTCCATCTGTTATCTATAAGGAATTAAATGATTTTGTGGCTCAGTTATTATAACAAAAAAAAATTGACATAAAAACAAGTAAAAACAAGTTTAAAAAAAAAAAAATCTAATTTACAGGGTTGCATTTTGTTATTCTTTGGAAGTGCTCACAAAACTAGAAAAAAGGAGAAATATTCAGAAGCGCTCTCCTAGAGGCCCAGCTCCTAAACCGCCTAAACTGAGGAGTGCCTGGTCACATGAGTACAGCAGTGAGGAACAACAGTCTCTCAGGCATATAATCAGTTTATCCATATCAACCATAATGTTTGTAAAATACAGTGATCCATATATCTACAGATATAGCAACTAAGCAAATATAGACTGTTGTCATAGCACCAGACATCTGCCCTTACGCAGACTAAAAGCTAATGGAGTTAATACAGAGGATTGTGTGGGAAAAAATCTCTAACCTTTGAAATCTCTTTTAAACACATGTCTGAACTTAATGGCTTGTGTTTATATCGGTTTTATATTTGTTACATTTATTAGACTGTAGTTCACATCTTTTTGTTGAGCCAGTTGAGTACAGTAGCTAAACACAATCTAGGGTGTGGTCGACCAGAAAAAAAATTAAAAAGAACTGAATTCTTTAAACAATGATCTAGGATCATGCTCCAGGATGAATCTTTTTACATCACCGGGCCCTTATCTGCACCACTGGATGACCCCTGCTGTACACTCTGAAACTCTTGACTTTCTGCTAAATGTTAACTGGAGTGAATAAGCGTGTCTGCGCTGCTCAATATGCAGTGACATTTTCGAATTGCAGGCAACGCAAACACATAACAGATAACATTGTATTTGTAGAACGGACAAAGAGGCCAAGCGTAAAAGTTTGCAGTGTATATGAACTTATCACCTTGTACTCTTGCAGATATTTTCATCATGTGCATCACAGTATGCAGATGGTGTTGCACCTGACCGAGGCACAGGTACCGATGCATGGTGACTTTATATAAAAAAATAACTTGAGATTTACAGATGTTGTGGATCTGATCAAGGGACAACGGGACCTTTTACATGAGGCTAGCAAGATGTCGGGATTGAGAATCAACATTGGTAAAAACAATGACACTAGTGCTTAGAGAAACAGGAATAGGAAGAAGAAAACTAACACTGTTGAGATAAATAGTGTGAAAGAATTTTTTACCTACTGTAAAATTAAGATAAGAAAAGCATAAGAGAAGGTTTTCACAATGTTTTATGGAAGAGCAAGCAAATAAACCTAAAGACAAAGATTAAATTACTATGAATCTGTGTCTTCAGTGTACAGTGGAACCTTGGATTACGAGCATAATTCGTTCCGGAAGTGGGCTCGTATTCCAAAACACTCATGAATCAAAGCAAATTTTCCCACAAGAAATAATGGAAACTCAAATTATTTCGTTCCACAGCCCAAAACAAGAAGCGAATGCGTGATACATGATACTCGGTACTCGTAAACCAGGACTTGCTCGTTTTTCAAGTCAAATTTATTAAAAATCTTTGCTCGTATTGCAAAGATGCCGCGTTACTCGCAATCCGAGGTTCCACTATACTGTTGTATACAAGCAAAAGACGGACCTGCAATAAGACTCACATAGACAGACTAATGGCTTTTGAAATAAGGTGTTACCACTGGATCTGACAGATTGTATGGAGACAGATGATATCAAACAAGGAAATAAGTTCTTTTTTTTAATTATTATTATTATTTTTTTTAATAAAAACTGGTTGCGGGCGGCACGGTGGTGTAGTGGTTAGCACTGTGTCCTCGTACCTGCAGGGTCGAAGGTCTGATTCCTGTGTCGGGTCTGTGAGTGTGGAGTTTGTATGTTTGGTGAGTTTCCTTCGGGTACTCCGGTCTCCTCCCACAGTCCAAAGACATGTGGATTAGGTTAATTGGCGCTACCTAAGAAGATAGAAGATAGAATTGAATGGAGAGAAACAATTCAACAAGCCATCTACACAAACAGGCAAAGCACTCATGGACCATGATGATGATGATGCTGATGATGAAATCACAGCACTTGGGTCAAGTATTACATCACTTAAGTGAAAGAGAGTTAGAAGAGAAATTAAAGGACAGAAAAGTCATGTTTGAGGGGAAGATTTGGATAAGTCGAAATACTGATGAAGTACTGTACACTCCATTAGGGTAGCATAAACATGTTTTCACCCATGGCCTACAAGGATAAACTTTGCTTAAAGTGGAGAAAATAAGATAAGAGATTATCAGCTTTGACCACATTGGATCCTTGTGCTGCTACTGGAGTGCTAAAATACGAAAGGAGCAGATAAGCAATGCAATTTGCACTCAGAATGTGCCTATAGTTAATTGCCGAAAACCTTGTAGGACAAATGTTGTAAACATTTACACCTGAATCCAATCGTGTACATAAGATTGTTAACACACTATAGCATTTAATATTATTTATTTTAGTTAAGGCTTTTATTTCAACCTGTAACAAGGAAACCATCTGAAGCTTTGATTAAATAGTGTCTGAACACTAACTTTCACCGACTACATGAAAATATAATTTTTGTTACAATAGCTGCGTGGTGTAGTATAACCTGCTTCATACAAAAGTTAGTTTTGAATGAGTAATCTGATTGGACGAGAGGAATTGCATAAGTGGTGACATGAAGCATAGCGTCATTGAAACAGCATGTACAGTAGCACTACATGTCACAGGTGTTCTAACACTTGTTAATAACACTAACTGTGGTTGTCATCATGGGTTAAAGTAGATCAGTATGGTCAACATTACTAGAATGAGGGGAGAGCAGCTGTTTGCCAAAACCAACATTCAAAACCAGTCATGGAAACAATTTCATCAAGAAAACACATCTGGTAACGTCGTCCTCTTAGTTAATCGCTTCTAAGTTGTTCTAAATCGCCTCGGAACCGTCCGTGTTGTTCTGTTCATAGCTAATGCAAGCTACAAAGCTAGCTAGCTTCTAACACAAGGCTTAATCCCAAATCCCTCCCTAACCTCTAATCAGGGGCACTACTTGGTGTGTAGAACAAAGAATTGTACACCCTGCATAGTGCACTAGCTTTCCATTTTACACTTATTGGGATTTAACCCTTGAACCTGGAAGTTAGCTGAAATTCTAAAATGAACAAAAGTGGAAATATAAAGTAAATCCCGTAAGGACTGTCCACCGCTTGTATGGTTTATTCTTCTCATCTTTTGGTTACATACTGTAGTTCTGGGAAGAATTTAAAACGAAGGATTTAGGACTGTATTTGCCCCTGTTAATTATGTACTCTAGCTGTCAGCTAAATCGGGGGTTAGTTAGTAATGGGTTAGATAAACAGACAAAGCATAATTTATTGATAATGAAAGCTGTTTGTACAAAATCAATATCACGTTCGAGGTTGTGCTGTTGTGCCGATTATCAGTGCAGCTGTGATGCAGTGAGAAATAACAGCACTCCCTCTTGTGAGATATTGTGAGATGAATATAACTACATGAATCATGAACAGATGAAATCATGAAAGAAAAAAACCCCCTTCATTTGACTTCAACAGAAGCAGCTTCACTATTTTGCTACCTTATTTTGAGGTTGAGATACTGGTAGATTTCCAAGTGGTAGAAACCTGCTGGACGAAAGCTCCTGTGTACAATCGGCTGCAAATCTCAAAGCGCTCATAGCTAAAAGTTTGATCTATGAACACGAGCACGATAAAGCTGTAAGGCCAACCGTACAGCATGTAAGAAAGCCAGGCAAGGTTTTAACATCTTAGACACATGTCAGTATCACAGGCTCTACTGTAGCAACCCTGCCTAGATGCCCCAGGCAAGGTTTTTAACCCCTTAAACCAGAGTTACTCTGTTACTCCGTTCCGTGGCAAGGGGAATAATAATAATTTTAATATACTTTAGCAACTGTTTCAGTCAGCTCCACATATCAGTGGCAGAATTTTCCATCATCATCATTATCATCATCATCAAAAAAATTTTAAAATAATAATAATTATAAGGATAAGAATAAAAAATAATAAGAAAAAAAGTTTCTTAGTGGCATATTTTCTGTCATTAAAAAAAATATTTTTACAATCTGTTCATGATTTTTTTTTTTTTAAATGACAGAAAATATGCCACTAAGAAACTTTTTTACTGCTTCTACTTTTTTCTCAAGGTGGGTTATTGTGAAATCATCTTAGTATGTCTGACCATCAATTTAAACGGTAATAACAAAGAAAACAAGTGTTAATACATCTTAAAATGTCACATTTTCAGCTAAAACAATAACATTAAGCAGCAATCTCGTTTCAAAAATCTGGAAGAGCTCACTTACACTTTACAAAGAGCTGATTTACACTTGTGTGCACTTTACAGCCTTTCGACCCGCTCATTCAGGCGTCTACAGAGGATGATTTCAGAGATGCAATACAATAAGGCTGGGGAAAAATAATAATAATAATGATAAGATGGATGGGGAATCTGCTCAGGCTTGAATGCATGTTACGTGCAAGTCTAATTGATTCAATCAGGATTTAAATGCATACTGTACATATCTAAACAAAATACAGAAATAATTTATCATGGGCATCAAACCAACATTTCATACCAACTAGTCCTGATTGTATGTGAAGGTGATTGGTAATAGGATTTAGACTGCACAGTACAGACCAGAACAAACCATTTTTTTCCTTCCCTTTAACAACAGTTTTTCATCATACATAGCTGAGGATGTCTCCCGAGGTGTCATTACCACTTACAGCTTCACTACTTCACCATTTCCATGCCTGTTAGTTGGGACAAATCTCTCCTTTTCTCTCTTATCATCTTATATATCCTATTCTGCAGTATTCTTCATTGCTTTTTATGTTTGGATGTTTTATCCTTGGTCAACACGATGTCTGTGATTGGCCTGACATTCACCATTTCACCGCCTCTTTCCGTGACCCTGCACTCACTGCCAATTGCTTGTCACATCAGTTTGCAATCCCTTCTCGCCATCCGATTACTTGTGCATAAAAAAACAAGCTCCTAATGACGCAACCTTCCCAGATCTCATCAATCTTGATTGCCGGAGTGACATGTCAGGTGCAGAAAACTGAGTGCGACGGATATGGGTATGAGCATGCAAATTAGCTCACAACAACAGGCTTTACTGAGACTGTCATCTTTAACAAAAGTCACAGTTTGTGTTTTTCTCTGAGAACAGTATGATTGGATAAGGATGAATAACCTACACACACACTCATATACCCACCCACACACACACACACACACACACTAGAGAAAGATGAACACGAACCAAGACATGCCCTCTACAAATTAATTAATTGAACATCAAACTGATGGAGGTCTGACCAAATCTTCTGCACCATTTAACTGTATAATGGAGAGCTTTTTAACAAGCCATCCTCAGAATCTGACCTTGATGTCTCACTTGTTGCTTTTGAGGATTCGACTAAATAAGAAGGTTTGTAGCTAATATTTGAATCAAAGTTAATTATCATGGATCTTTATAGTTTAAATAAGTTAATAATTTAGTTTCGTAAATTTGATTATGAGTTATTTGAAATAATTAAACTTTTAAAATGAATTTAAAATTGTATAAACACAGACTACAAATTTATTTCTCTTATCTAAAACAAAAAGTCATTTAATTAAATTTGCCATGTTGTTAAGCACATTACTATTCTTTACAAACTTTAAACCACTATACAGCTCTGGAAAAATAAATTGGAAAAATATAAGAGAGCACTACAGAAAACATCTGGAATGTCACAAAGAGGAAGTTGGAGGGTCACAAACAATCAGGCAAAGCCGAACTGTTTGCTTTTTCGCAAAATAGACTGGTATAAAGTTCCCCAACAGCAATGTAAAAAAACTGGTGAAGAGCCAAAACACATGAAAGCTGTAACTGCGAATCGGGGTTATTATTCCATTAAATACTGATTTCTTAATGCTATTTAGCCAAAGCATTAACATAATTTGTTTATTTGCATTTCGTTTTTTTTTTTTTGAGTTATTAAAGCTCTGCAAATACTGCATGATCTTGGGTTACTTTGATGTGTTGTGGTGATGTCATTTCCTCTAAATAATACTCTATATAAGA
>JAQQZT010000036.1:3349588-3359588 GCA_030068275.1 Clarias platycephalus | reverse complement strand
AAGTTAACTACAAAACTCCATACAGATACACACTTACTTTATGAGCATAGACAAGCTTCGTGACAGCAACATACCAAGTACTGCTGTTAAGAAAAAAAAGGCTATATTAGCATTTAAATAAGCAGATACTGTACCTAAGAGGCTTTGATTGGATAATTACGGCAGTGATTAATATGGATTAGTTTGGCAACAATTCTTTAAACCATAACTGATGGAGTGAGTAACTTCTCATTTCTTAAACAGCCATGTCGGAAGACGTATCACATGTTTCAGAAGGGTCAAATTATACTGGTCGGGATCAGGTAAAGACAACAACTAGGGAGATTGCCGAAAAACAAAACTGTGCAATGCATTGTTAAAGCCTAGTGCTGGATTGTCAGCTTCAGTAGAGCAACATGTGGTCAGATAAGAAATAACCGTGATCGGAGATCACTTACATTAAACCCTTGGTGAAGTAAATAAATAAATAAATAAATCCTTCAACAGTAGAAATTTGTGCTAAAGAAGGGCTAGTCCTCAACCCCCACTTGCGTTGATTAGCCTTGGGTACTCATGATCCTGGCTTACTAGTTGTCCTTACTATGACCACTTCTGGTAGATATTAACCAGTGCATTCCAGAACCGTCCCACAAGAACCACTGGTTTGGAGACGCTCAAACCCAATGATCAAGCCATCACAGTTTGACCCTTTGTTAAAGACCCTAAGATCCTTACTCTAGCCCATTTGCCCTATCTTTAATATATCATCTTTGGGAATTGACCGTACATTCAACCGTGTATCCTAATACAATCCACCACTTTAGAGGGTGACATAATCAATGTTATTTACCTGTCAGTGGCTTTAATATTATATTGTATTTGTTATTATACACCACTTTTGGCAGGAACTTTATTGAAAAAAAAAAAAAAAGACCTGTCCCTGAAACTTGGGATCGTTGCACGTCTAATCTGATTTGTTAGAATTTCTGTAAGGTCAAGCATAAAGACTAAAAGCACATCCAATTCAGCAGATTAGAATGCTGTTGTTTTCCCCCTGGGCATGTCCACAGGCCCTAGGTATCAGATGCCAGACTCACTTTGTCTGCTGTCCTCCTACATCTTGAACATCTTGCCGCAAATTATTTTCTCTAGTGCGTGGCCGTATTACTATGCAAGGAGAGGCCATGGGTCGGGACGTGTTCAGAATATGTTCTTTTTCATAGATTGCCTGAGGGGATTTGTGTGTGGTGATAATCTGGTAATCAAGAATTCTCCACCGTCCACTTCCTTTATCTCTCTTCCACACCCCCAATGCTTTTATTCCATTAGTGCTATAGCTATGTCATTTAGTGTGCATCTGGTTCATTGCATGTCTTTGGTCTAAACTTGGCTTTAGATCAGATTAACAATATTAATTTCATAATTTCAGATAAAAAAAAAATTGTCCTTTGTATCAATTTGTGTTTTTTTTTTTTCCCAATACCAATCTTATCTTAGCATAGGATTCCTCATTCACGATTTCTTTTGCTTCTGTCGCAATCTGTTAAATAAACACCATTACATGGACTGTCATTAATCAAGCAGTGCTGAGAGATTTGTGGTTTTAAAGAGCTCTCTTGGATAAACGAGAATTTGGATCCCTGGGCAATGCTGCCATTTTTGCTTTGAATCACAAGTGCATGCGAAGTGACGCTCTGGCTGGGTGTCTCAGCTTCTGTGTGTCTCATTACTTTGTGGGTCATTTTACATTGCTCGTTTCAGCTGAACCACCTGAACTCCATCTTGAGCTCGGTGTATGCCTAATTTCATCAATGCATGCTAATGCAGCTTTTAACAAATCATGCAGTGTTTCATATACATATAGTTTAAAAAAAAAAAAAACAGGCTCGATTGTACACAAAGGACGTGTACTTGATCAAATACAGAAATGTCCGTGCTGTGTGTTGTGTTGCATGTTGGAATAGTTGAGCCAGGAAGAGCTTATGCCGCTTCATTCTGCTATTTTCATTGCTGCGAGGAGGCAGCCAGCGGATAAACACACGAAACCTTTCAATAAGCATACAGATATAATCATAGTCATAATCACATTTTTTTTCTTGCGCTAATCTCCCCCATCACGGCAGGCTTAGGCTTGTCAAAGAAGATCAAGAGCGTAATGCGGTGCCGAATATAGCGCTTAACTGATAAGCGAATATGGATCGAGATGAATCAACCATTCCAAATCCCTGGTTGTGAGTCCTGAGTAGATGGAATGGTGTAAGCTGCTTGTTGTGATCTGGGACATGAGGCACTTTGGGTCAAAACTGCTTAAAAAGAGAAATAAGAACAGATCAAGAACTTTGCTTCATCCTGCCAAAAGAAAGGAAAATTATGTGTATTCTGATAATCAGAAGAATTTTTTTTAAACCAAAAAATCTACTGAGATTCAGAGGCAGTTACATAGTAACTTATGTAACCCAAAATTATACAACAGTTAGTTTCAATCGAGCAAACTGATTGGATGAGAGACATCCATTCTCGTCTTTTGATAATAGATAGTAACAGATGAACAGAGAACAATCGCTAATTAAACTGGTCAGGTTTTTACGGTTCGTAGTACTGAAAAGAAAGGAGACCAGCTGCCTGCCAAAACCTACATTCAAAACGGAAGCGCATTCAGGGAGAAGACATCTGATATGTGATATGTTCTGCGACCTGAAACAACACTTTGTCTCCTTAATAATTGCTTTTAGGTTGTTGTTGTTGAATTGCTTCTGCACCATCCAAGTAGTACAAAGCTAAGGTCAGCGTTTGAGTCGCGCCTCGGGTCTGTGTGCATGGCGTTTGCATGTTCTCCGCGTGTTTGATGGGTTTTCTCTGGTTACGCCAGGTTTCCTCCTCCAGTCCAAAGACATGCAGATTAGGCTAACTGGCATTCCCAAATTGCCCATAATGTGTGAATGAGTGTGTAAGTGTGTGTGCCCTGTGATGGATTATAGCCAGGTTGTTGATTTTTGAGTGTGACAGTGGATATTTGTGTTTATTTAGCAGTTTATGTTACACTTATGTTATGCTTACATATATTCTACAATTTACGACCTCCATGGATTGAACTTGTTTGTCCGGAACGCCCCCAAAATACACAGTTTACTAAAAACATGTTAAACTCTTTTTTTTCACATTCCTTAAACCATTCATGCAAATATTTTGCAGTGAGGCAGGACACAGCACCTTGATGGCAGTACAGTACCATATGACATCTCCTTAGAGGGATGCATCGTATGCATGTCCATTCATGCATCGTCCAACTGCATAAACAGCCGTGGCCTCATATGGTTATAATAGAGTTTAAAATCCCAGTGGAGAACAGGATGGAGCAGATAGAACCAGGAGGGGGAAAAAGATAATTGTCAATTTGTACCTAAAATATGTTAGACAAGTTTATGTAAAATATATAAAATGGTGTTTGCATAACATTCAAATCACAAAATGTCCTTTTTCACAGAACTTATTGCACACTTTTTAAAGTCATTATAATTTTTTTTTATTTTCCTCTTGTAAAGCTGCTTTGTGACAATGACCGTTAAATAAAACAGAATTTAATAGAGGTGGCATGGTGGTGTAGTGGTTAGCACGGTGGCCATACTTACATTCCTTGTAAGTAGCAGCGAAGATAGAATAGAGTTCTGTGCAAATAGCAAAGTAATAAATATTGTGCAAAAGAGCAATTATAGGTTGGTATGAACAATTGTTAGATGGTTGATGATCAGTTTTTTGTGCGTGTGTGTTTTTCAGTTCAGACGGATGTCTTGTGGAAAGAAGGTGTTGCAGTCTGGATGTGAGGGCGCGAATGCAGGAGGCGGAAACGTGAGTGAGAGGTGCGTGTCCGATCAGCCACAATGCTGGTGGCTTTGCTGATGCATCATGTGGTGTTGATGTCTTCAATAGAGGGAAGAGAGACCTCGATGAGTTCTCGGCTGTCCTCACTATCCGCAGTAGGGTCTTGCGATTCAAAATGGCACAATTCCCAAACCATACAGCGATGCACCTGCTCAGGATGCTCTCGATAGTCCCTCTATAGAAGGTGGTAAGGATCGGTGGTGGAAGCTGGGCCTTCCTCAACCTTCTCAGGTTGAGGGAAAAAAAAAACCTTGAGGTATTGTTGAGGGACCAGGTGAGGTTCTTCTCTAGGTGGACCCCCAGGAATTTAGTGCTGTTGATAATCTCCACAGAGGAGCCATTGATGTTCAGCGGAGAGTGGTCCCTCCGTGTCCTCCTGAAGTCAACAGCCATCTCTTTTGTTTTAGCAATGTTTGTTTATGACAGGATGTTGTCTTTACACCAGTTTGTTAGCCTCTGCACTTCGTCTCTGTATGCTGACTTGTCGTTCTTGCTGATGAGACCCACCATGGTCGTGTCATCAGCAAACTTGATGATGTGGTTGGATCTGTGTGTCGCTACACAGTCAGCAGTGTGAACAGCAGGGGACTGAGCACACAGCCTTGGGGGGCGCGGTGGTGGTGCTGGAGGTGCACTTCCCGATCTGTACTGACTGAGGCCTTTCGGTCAGAAAGTCAAGGATCCAGTTACAGAGGGAAGTGTTCAGGCCCAACAGGTTCAGGCTCCCCCGATCAGGTGTTGGGGGATGATAGTATTGAACTGAAATCTATGTACAGCATTCGACCGTAGGTGTTCTTTTTGTCTAGGTGTGTGAGGACCAGATGGAGTTTGGTGGAGATGGCAGTACTGTATATTAAATGGTTAAGATGATACATAAACTACTAAACTGTTCAGCACATCTGGGAGAGAGCTGTCACTGTCACAGGCAGGTGGTGATGTCCTGTAGTTGGTGATCGCTTGTATGCCCTGCCTCATATGCCGTGTGTCACCGCTGTCCCTTGTTGATGGAGCTGGTCACTGATGATGTGTACTCCTCTAAGTCGCCATAAGTTGCAGCCTCCCTGAATATGTTCCACTGGCCAGGTTTTCACCTGCTTCAGAACCCCTTTTGAATGCCTGGGCAGCCTATAGTTTGCCTATTGGGAAATAACTCTACAATCACGTGACAGAATAAAATAAGGTGATTGGCTTTTCAAACTAGTGTGTGAGAAAAAAAAAATTGCCAGAATGAGTAAAAGTCCAAAAATGGTGTTTATTGCATTTTGCTGCCAAACCGTTCATAAAATGTATCATCGGCACAAAATCGTTGAGAGGATAGCGCCATATTTATTAAAATGAAAGTACATGATCTATACAGATTATTAACATATCAATGTATTATTTTTTTATTAAATCGACTTATTTATTAATAATCAACTTATCAAACTCGAAATTCTTACAACTATTTTGTAAATAAGTGATAATAACACAAGGGTTTGTTGTGCAATATGGCTGAATAGACATCAGCTTGATGTGATTAATGCAAGGCTACGGTAGGCACAACCGCAGAAAGGGCACTGGAACAATGTACACCAGCCTTCTTGTGCTCGGGAGTGTGTTAAATTTAGTTAAAGCACCCACAGTGAACAGCAGGTTGCTTTTTCTTTGACAATTTAGGTGGGCTCAACCTCCCAGCATGCCGCTGGCTTGCGTGGGCCATGTCCAATTGCGACAGACGGACGAGCATTGTGGCCCAGGGCGGACTCACAGCATGAGATCTGTGCTGGGGACGGATAAAGAGAAATAAAAACTGAAACGGTGAAATGGCCAGACAGTGAGAGAGTGGTCTGTAACTGCTGTGGGACAGTGTCTATTAGACACAAAAGAGAGAGACCAATATAAAAATGAAGCTGAATTGAAATGAAATCAGAGAAGGTTAGGTCAAAAAGGACAAAAGAGCTGAGACATGGGAGAAGCCGGGAGACAGAGGGAGAGACAATCTGAGGGAATCTATACAAAATTGACATTGCCATCAGATACAATATAAAATATATGGCTTCAGTCCTTCACATATCATCATCTCTGCCGAGGGGAATAGAGAGCTCTCACGAGGGTGCCAATATGGCCTGAATGTAAGAGAAAGGGAGAAGAACAAAAAAAACCTTTCAGTAACTGTACTTTATTATCGCTTTAATTTACTCATATGAAAGAATTGTTTTACATATACCAAAAAAAAAGGGTTGTGGTTCAGCAGCACACTATTTTTATTCATTACATACACTTTATTGCTCTTGGTATGCTATTATCTAGTGACTTTTAAAAAACATCTTAAATCATTTTAGCCTTCCTCAACCAAGTGGTAGAGTTGGCTCCATCAAGTAAAGGTTAACACATTTTTCAATATGATTATAGTGATCAGACCATTAAAGGGTTAATACTTCAATATTTTAGATAGGAATTTAACCAGACTAAGGTTAATCCTAGGTAACTTCACTAGACAACTTCTTACGTAGCATTAACATGCAGATTGTTGTAATTCAAGATTCAAGATTTAATGGAGAAAATGGATCTTTAATCTCTCTAATGAGACTTGCTTTTGCTTTACACGCGTGCACATAATAAACGCACGTTATAAGAAACAGTACATGCACGCTCTACACACACACACACACACACACACACATGCACACATATGCACACACACACATGGCTGCTTTGTATAAACTCCTTTTAAAATTAGTATTCGTAGACCCTTCCCTAATTCTGTGTTGGTTTAATGGAAGACGCAAATCTATTCTGCAAGTCACTGAGAATAAGCATGTTTTTAAAGTATGCAAATGTCAATGTAAATGCATTGCTTTTTTTATGTTCTTAATCCCGGAAAAAAAAAACACTATTCTGATTTTTAACATCTGCTATGATTTAAAAAAAAAAAAAGAAAAAAAAAAAGATTTAAAAAGATTTGGTCATAATTTCCTCTCCTGACAGATGTTAATTATTATGTTTATCATAAAATTTAATAAAAACATTTTCTAAACTCATATGCCTCTTAAAGCTTTAATATAGTACTACAATTAATTCTTGGTAATTACAGTGTCATCCTAATTTAATGTGGAGTACTGCACTGCTGTCTGACTGGTAATGACCTGTGCAGAATTATAAAGCACCTTTAATATTTATTAAGCATGAATCATTATGAACATTTAAAATGTCATCACCGAATGCTGGAAGTCAGTGACAGGAAGAAAAAAAAAAAAGATAAAAAAAAAAACAAGGTTCCAGACCTACTATTTAAAGTATAAAATAATTGACTTCCCAGCTTCCCTTTCTACTAAAGAGGGAATTTAGTGAATGAATTGCAATTCTGAGACTGTCAAGCTTTGCCATTGCCCATCACGCACCCGGGTCTTATTTGCCATGTCACTTCTGTCTCTGGGTCTGTCTTGGACGTGTGGGAATTTCCCTTTGACATGACACATTCCTCAGAAGGCCTTCTATTGGGATAACACCTTTGACACTGACAGCTAGCTGCCGGCTGCCAGTTTGACCCCAACTCAGTCAAGCAGTGATGTGGAAATTACTGGGCGATGTAGCCGTCACAAACGTCCACCAGTCCACTTAAGCTTTAAAAACCTGTAAAAAGGAGTAAAGTTGCCCATTGCTGATAAAAGATTTAACTCAACCAAGTTTCACAAGAACATAAATCCAGTATGAACTTATACTGTATGTACCAATATGTATTTAAAGACTCGCTGGTGGGTAACTTAAATAACACAATGTACTGTACTTAACATCTTGCTCGTGTTGTTTTGTAACTGCTTATGTTGTAAAAGTCCAGAAAATATAGTCTAACATCACATTTTTATTATATAGTCCATTTTGTTATTAAGGTAGTGGTGTTCAAAGTCCAGCATTCTGAAATATACCTTGTAGGTTTCACACAATTTAGCAAATTCTGGCACAGAATTTTTTTTTTGTCCGCCCTAGTCTTGATGCATACATGTGCCTGGAGAATGCTTGCAGCTTCTTGACCTTCTTGTAGGTCTGTGTGCGCCTGTATGTATATAATCATAAGTTCTTCAACATTCTTGACATTCCAAAAGAAATCTTTATCAGCTACTCATTGTGATACATACCTGGAATATTCTGAGAAAATGGATATGTTTGAAAATTGTATTACTGAACTCACAAAACAAGGTTTGTAGAGAAAAATAGGCCACATTCATTTATTTTAGGAATAAAAAAATACCTAAATTTTTAAAATTATTAATAGAAATACAATACACACTTGATTTATTTTTAGTAAAATAGACATGAATGTGTGTATCTTTGAATCTTCTCTTACTTATCTCTGAGCCTTTCCCAGGAGACTTAGGGCACAAGGCGGGGTACACCCTAGATGGGGTGTTATTCTGTCATAGAGCACACACACTCACATACCCATGCACGCACTACAGACAATTTAGGGATGCCAATTAGCCTAACCTGCATGTCTTTGGACTGTGGGAGAAAACTGGAGTACCAGGAGGAAACTCTTTAAGCACGAGGAGAACATGCAAACTCCAACACAGAGGAGGGAATTGAACCTGGCCGGGAATCGAGGTGCAAGGCCACTAAGCCACTGTGCCACCTCTTTGGATTGTTTTTAAATAATAATAATAATAATAATAATAATAATAATAATAATAATAATAATAATAATTATTATTATTATTATTATTATTATTATTATAATAATACAATAATAACAATAATAATAATAATAATAACAATAACAATAACAACAACAATAATAATAATAATAATTATTATTATTATTATTATTATTATTTAATTACACTTTTCTCTGCATCTTTGTTTTTGTGTGTACCATTATGAGGTTATGTATATAAGCTTTCCTATTAGAATTTAGCAGTAAATAGGGAAAGAGTGCAAATGTTACACCTTGTGGACCGCCTAGGAAATTATTAGAAACCTCATGTGTGAACAGCAGTGAATACATTATCAGGAAAGGAGAGGACGACATGACATATTGATGGCTCTTATACCATGATGCATGATACAATGACTGCTTTTAGGGTGGCTGTAGTAAACTAGAAGCACAGTGAAGTGACAATAGGAATAAAAGATTGTGAGTTAAATGAAGAATTACAGTGTAATAGGGGAAAAATTTAGAAAGGGGTGCAAATAAAAACGAATGACACAGTAAAGTTTATGAGCTGCATCTTTTATGATTAAACCAGCTGCTTCCTCAAACATGAATCAGAAGATGCACGTAATTAGCAAACTCATCTAAATTTGAAATCACTGTATGTATTGTATGTGGCGTTTGATATATGGAGGAAATTAAAAAGTTTACACTGTTATGCCTGGGAGAACCATGGTTCAGAAGCAGCTTACAAAACACTCTATAATCTTCTCTTAGATCAACAGTGCGATTCTTAAAAGTGTTTTGTGAGCCGCTTAGGCACGATGCGAAGCAATCACATCTTATTCTATGCGTAGTCCAGTATATAAAAAGTATTGGGTCGATCATGGGGTATTGAGATGATTAACATCTAAAAGGTGAGACAATGTGGCAGAACAATTTGTGACACTGTCAGAATCAAAACTGATGTCCAGTTAGTCCAGGAGAAAAGGAAAGCTACAAAGAGGGCTACAGTGACATTAACGGTCACTTACTATACAAAATTCTTTTTTTTTTAATATATATAATTTTTTTGACATGCACATAGGACTTCATGTACACAAAAACACACAAAAAAAACACACACACCCTATTTTTTCTCTTTTGGGTAAAAAACCCGTGCATTAATGCATTGTTTGATTTGGACTTATCTTTCTACATGATGTCATAAGGGAAATATTTTTTAAAGAATAATTTGCATACATCATTCTCTGCCTCAGTTTTTTTCTTAGAGGCTGTGTTAAATTGTTACAAAGAAAACCTGTAAGAAGCTGTAGGTAATGGTCACTCTGCACACCTGGACATCTCTCAGCTATGATTAGACACCACATGACTGCATAGAACTCAATCAGGCGACTGAATGCTTAGAGTCAACATTCCGTTATTTATTCATTCATTAATTTTCTATACCGCTTTACCCTATATTCAGGGTCGCGGGGGACCTGGAGCCTATCCCAGGAGACTTCGGGCACGAGG
>JAQQZT010000036.1:3336333-3349488 GCA_030068275.1 Clarias platycephalus | reverse complement strand
ACATGCAAACTCCATGCACACAGAGACGGGAATCGAGCCTGGCCGGGGAATCGAACCCGGACCCTGGAGGTGCAAGGAGACAGTGCTAACCACTACACCACCGTGCCGCCGCACATTCCGTTATACTGTAGATAATATATATCCAGTTAAAAGAAAAATAATTAGAGAGAAATAACTGGTATACAGTAATGAACGCACACTACTTAAAACAGACCACTCGAAAGCTAGAATGTAAATGGTGTCAAACTAATCTGGTTGTATTGGCATGAAAGGAGAGCATCCTGGATTATAAAAAAAGCTCTTAGTGTTACTACATCAACGTATCGCTCCACTCACACAAAAATAATCCTAAATTCTTATTTATTACTGTACTGGGAATAAGACCACCATAGAAACCTACATTGTAGTAGTTGTGAAACATAGTAGTGAAAACTTTTTCCAATAATATAAATGACAATTCAGTTCTTTATTCAATTTTAGACTTTAAATCCTAAATTCTGGATTAAAAACAAACAAACAAACAAACAAACATAAACATATTGATGCAGGTGATAATCTAACTATATCAGATCAACACCTTTATTAGATATTTATTTATTTTATTATTTCTTTTGTTTCTCTTATTACCCTTCAAAAGACTAAACTTGTTTCTCTATTCTCTTTAGCAAAATCATTAAATTGTTTACTAGATCCTTTACTTGCACATTTTCTCAAACAAATTATACCAGAAATAACCCCCTTTTAAATATAGACAATTCTTCACTTAGCAATGGCTACAATACTAAATCTTTTAAATCTACTAAACCCCTAATTAAGAAACCTGACCTTGAATCCTGTCAGCTGTCCAACTATAATCCAATATTAAAAGTCCCCTTTATTTTTAAGATTCAAGAAAAGGTTGTAGCACAGCAGCTATTCCCTACATACTGTACCTACATACAGTACGGTACAATAACATTCATGAAATGTATCAGTCAGGATTTAGGCCACGTAACAACACAGATACAGCGCTGGTAGAAGCAGTAAATGACTTCCTACTGGCCTCTGATTGGGGTTACGTTTTTTTGCTTGTGTAACCCGGATCAGGTATTATTTTACAGATTATTTTATGTGTACTAAAGTTGGTGAAGTTTGATGTTCAGCAGGGATCTGTTTTAGGCCCACTGCTATTTTCTCTTTACATGCTTCCTCTTGGAAACATGATTAAAAAAATATGTTAATAGTTTCCACTGTTATGCTAATAACACAGAGTTATACAGTATGTCTCAGCAAAGCCTGATGAGAAACACCAGCTTAATGAAGTTGAGGAATGTGTAAAGAACATTAGAACTTCCTTCTGATTAATCCTGACAAGACAAGTACTGGAACTAGGACCACATGCAGCTAGAAGTAAGCTTTTTGATCACACAGTAACTCTGGATGGCCTTTCTGTTTCATCATGTGCAACAGTAAAAGACCTCTGTATGATTATAGATTCCAATCTTTCATTTGATGCTCTTGTAAATAATATTACCAGGATAGAAATCTTTCATTTTAGAAATATTGCCAGTATAATGAACATAGTGACACTACATGATGCAAAAAAACAATTTCCCCCCCCCCCCTTAGCTTTTATCACATCTCGGTTGTATTATGGTAATGCTTTTCTGTCTGGATGTTCTTCTACTGTAGGTGAATAAACAAGCTCCAGTTAGTCCAGAATGCAGCAGCAAGAATCTTTAGTAGAACCAGAATATATTAGCACAACACCCCTATCTTATCCACACTTCATTGGCTCCCAGTAAAATTTCACACTGATTTTAAATTACTACTGAAGGATTAAACGGTCTCATGCCACAGAACTTGAGTGATTGAGTAGTAGAGCTTTATGAACTGCCATGTCTATTTCATTTAAAGGATGCATGCTGCTTGTCAGTACCTCGTATTATGAAAACCTATATATATATATATAGTAGGACTCAATATAGATTAGAGTTTATCTAAAAAGCTTTATGCTCTGATCAAACAAAGCTTGACATTCCTATCATTTATTCTTAAAGAGTATGTTAAACAGTATAGTTGATACTAATAAACATCTCATCATCCACATCATACTGCACCTATGAGGAGCAGTCATAAAATCTGTATCATCACATAAAAAATGTAAAATATTTAAATTTAAAATATAGTCTCTGGAACATTTCACCGCCGTATAGTTCCGCATGATGTAATTAGAGGGTCAAAAGCCAAATGTTGCACCTGGTTGAAAACTGAAGTGTGTCTTTATCATGACAACGCGCCAGCCCAATCAGCTCATCACCTTCTTCGCAGGTGTTTGTTGACGATGAGGTGATTATCGAGGTGGAACTTTTCCTCAAGAACCAAAAAATAAAAAATTTTTTTTAAAGATGGTCTCCACCATTTGAAGTGTGTCACCTTAGGTAGAGGATATGTAGAGAAGGACTAAGCTCACAACCAATGTTCCTTTTCATGACAAGATTTTTTTTTCTTAGCAATAATAACAATTTTATGAATGCCCCTCATACTTTCAAGCATTGTGGTGTTAGCATTATGCTTCTTTTCATCTGGGATATCAAGCTGCTCTGACATAAAACCTGTTGGCGAGTGTCAAAAAGCAGAAAATGAAGAAGAATCTTACCTTCAAACATGAATATAACCGAGAACTGGCTTCAGAAAAAGGAAGATCAAAGTCTTGACTGGGGCTAGACCTCAATCCCATAGAAGATCTGTGGAATGGCTTAATAAGAGCTGTGCACTGGAGATCACCTGAGGGCCTGAAGGTGTGTACATCATTCTGGCAATGAATAGAAATAAAGGTTTTAATGTTAATGGTTATAAAGTTGTGGCTGCTTAGTGCATATACACTATTTGATATTTGGAAGATACTGTACATATACCCTGGCTAATGGCAAACAGTTTGGGGATTCTAATGATCCCAAGTGATTTGGAGTGATTCACTTTTTACATATTTTACTTCAAAATTGAATGTTTATAAATGTGGATGCTACAAATTAACCAGTTCTATTTTAATAGTTGTTTTTAATTAATAGTAAACTCATCTTCTTTTAAATTTAGTTCAATTCATTGTCATGTTAAAAATAAAATAGAATAAATTTCTAACGTGATTTATATGGATTTCTTTTCTTCCACAAAAAAACGTGTGCAGACTTTTTATTTTCACTGTTCATACCACCTATACGTACGCGGCATGGTGGTTCAGTGTTTAGCACTGTCATCTCACACCTCCACGGTTGGGGGTTGGAATATCTGGAGTTTGCATGTTCTGCCTGTGCTTGGTGGGTTTCATCTCACAGTCCAAAAAAAAATGCTCTCTAGGTTGTTTGGCATTTCCAAATTGCCTGTAGTGTGTGATTTTGAGTGTGTGCTCGTGCCCAGTGATGGTTTGGCTTCCCATCCAGTCACCTGGGATAGGCTCCAGGCCCTCGGTGACAGTGGATGGATGGATTCCATCTGTGTAACAATGTGGGTATTATGATGAAATACATTTCGAAGACTTAAATAAAACAACGTCATGGCAAGTAATTAAGTTAAATAAAATAAAATAAAAAACCCACTATGCATTATATAGAGTTTCTGCATTAATCTGTGGATAATAGCCAAATGATACCTTGGGGAGAAGTGTTTAGGGAGCAGAATAAACACTGGATGGAAACTGATCTGACCTCAGTACTTCTGAGAAAGATCAATGAACTGATCAAAAAACTCTCCCTGATTTATCCTTTAGAGTTCAATCAGCAGCAAGACAGGAGGAGGTCAACGGCAAGAAGACATCGGATCAATCAGACATCGGCAAAAACAAACCGTTTTCCTTAAAAGGCCAGTCGATGACCACAGTTCCCTTAGCTTTGATTTAAAAGACCTAAAGTAAAAACCTGTATAATTTGCTCATCTGCCAATAAGCACAGGGTTTGGAAGAGTTTAAAGTCTATGTTATGGTGCAAAGGCTCCATTAGCATTGAAAATTAATCTTCTAATAAATCACCCAGTAAGATTGTTCCCACTCAAACACACACACACACACACACACACACACACACACACACACACACACACACACACACACATCAAATGCAGAGAACCTCAGCATCACTGAACCAAGTCATTGCGAACCGCAATTAAAAAGTAACTCATTGCATCTCCGAGCGTCTACCTTGTTGCTGATTGCGGCTGTTGGGAAAGATCAATCTCTCCTCTGTTAACAAACAAACTGCTGATTACGAAGATAGATTGACCTGCCCTCAAACAGGCAACACAGCCAGTTAGAGCGGATTAGCCATGTTTGCTATTTATCTGAGTGTGTTTTCTGGTGAGCAGATGTCAAGGATTATTGGACCCCCATTAAAGTGGGCCCGGGTGGCCATCAAAGCCTTTTTGTGAGAGGGAGGGTGAAGAGGGGGAGGATAGTTTGCTGAGGCTTTCAGCCAAAAGATTCGAGACATATTTTGCCTATTTTACCGAAACACCAAATGAAGTAGCAAAATGTGCTTGCGAGCTTGTATGAAACAGTAAGAAGTGTTCAAAAGTTAGCTTTTCTTTGATGTCATTTAGATAATGTCATCCTGGATTAGCATGAACTTTGCATAAGATCAAGGTGAAAATAGATTTGAAAAATGATGAGATTTGCCGGGTGGCAGCGAGTGGGAAGTTCAATTAGAAAGACTAAATATTGGTTTGATGTCTTTGTTAAAAAAAAGTGAGTTGGAGCCAGGTTAGTGCTTTTAACTTTTCTTTTTTCTTTCTTTTTGGGGAGGAGAGTGAAAGAGATGAGTGAGCTACGGCAGAACAAGTAGCAGGTGCACAAAGTATGGCGCAATTTCCTGGATAACAAAGGTGGCAGTCATCCAGCGCATCCATAATCACAATATCAACTCGTTGTAATTCGGTTTTGAAAGGTTTCATGCTAATCACATCAGTACAAGATGGCTCGGTGAATAAATAACGAGGCAGTTAAACAAACAGGGGAAGGGGGGGAAAAAGGTGCGATCGAGCGTCGCATCGGGTGACATGATGGGAGAAGGACAGTTAGGTTGATGGGAGAGGAGAGGAATATCACGTTTTTTTTAACATGAGCATTTCAGGAGCTTATTTTAAGACGGGTTAAGTCGGTGATCCTATACTGTCGCTGCTGCTGTTACCGAAAATTAATCAACACAAGGCCAAATATTAAACACTATCTAACTACGGTGCAAATACTTAAGCCCTATCTGAGATTGTGTGTTGGAGTTCAGCCTGAAAATAAATGCATGCACAGAAAGAGAGAGAGAGAAAGAGAGAGAGAGAGAGAGAGAGAGAGAGAGATGACATGAGGTCTAGGATAGGGAGTTCAACAGCTGTCAAAAGAAATCACCAAATTTGTGCATTTCACCAGTGGAAAGTTTTCTGAACACTGTAGCAGAGGCAGAGTGTGCTGTATGACAAATATTCTGGTGACAACTTCTAGATATTTTTAGAAGAAAAAAAAAACATGTCTTGAAGGTCTATACTGTACATACAATATGTGCATGTGCACGTATATGTATGGAACGTTTATCTAAACGTATGCAACCATGTCACACATTTGATTTAATTAGGATTAAACCATGATGGATTGTTAGAGGAAAATCTTCGCTGTGTGACAGCCTGATGCAAGACGGCTCTTACATGGACACTAAAATTCCAGTAATAATGGGAATAATCGCCCAATCTGAATGGAAAATGGATCATGCAAACACCTCAGTGACCTCGGGGACCTTGGCTTCTGCACATGTTTACCCTACAAGAGATTAACATTCAATGTGCTTTCTATTGCTTCATCCACTGTGCTGATTGGCTTGGCTTTCACACGTTGTAAAGCATCTAACCACTTTTAGACGAGACTAAATTCCTGCAACCAATCATAATAATACTGAAGGTGGGATTTCTCTGAAAAGATGAGAAGCTTAACCTAACATCAAAGGTGAAGAAAAAAGAGGCTGAAAGCCCAGAGGTAGCTCAGTGGTTAAGGCTTTACATTACTGATCGGAAGGTCCCAGGTTCAAACCCCACCTGCTCCACCACCACATTGGCACTGTCGCCCTGGTGCTCATGCCCTTTGATCCACTGGGAAGCTGTCCAGGGTGTACCCCACCTGGGATAAGTGGTATAGAATGACATTCAGGTTCTGGTGTCCATGAGGAAAAAAAAGTCTTTTTTTACTTTCTAACACAAAATATATCTATATCAATTATTTAACCTATACAGCATACTATCTAGTGCTATCTAGACCTAAACACATACAGTAGTAGGAATGTGTAATACAGAGTAAATGTAGATTACAGTGTAGATGACATTATTTTCCCAGGAGACAGACAAAGAGGACAAAATATGCCGAAGCATGCAATTTAAGAAAAAAGACATTTATAAGCAAGAAAAAAACTCATTGCGACAAAGTATTTTCATGGGCAGAACTTGTAGTTAGAAATAAATGTTTTTTTTTTTTTTTTTTTTGAATGAATGAGCTGATATTTATGCAGGCCTAATTCGATTGCAATGCTGCACGTCTTTATTTACAGTGGATCTGTGGCGCATAATGGAAAATTTAGACGCGTTAGATTTTGCAATCTCAGCAATTTTAGGACACAATGAACGGACTAAATTAGATATTTGAATTCTAAATATAAGACACACATTTGTGGTCGTGGTTAGCAAACACTTCTGACAATGCAGATGTCTGATAAACGAGAAACAAAAAAATAAATAAAACAGGGAACGTGACAGCGGAATAAAACAGGCGAAGCGAGTTCAGTAAATGCGTTCCATTTTAAAATATTTCAGGAAGGAGGAATGAAAATGCAGATGATTCCTGTTCCTGAGAGTTTGCGGTGGAATTCATGTCTTTATTTCATGCATATTTTTCACTGTTAATAGCAGGAGAACGAGGTGTGTTTCTACATGAAGAGAGAGCATGGCTTAAACGGATCGTAATTTCTTTCATTGCCTTCGTGTAGAAGTAGGAATATGTTATTGTAGTGAAAATCTATTGTTTTGTGTGTTAAAGAGATTTGTTTAAAATATGCCTGCTTGGTCTTAAATGACACTTAGACATGTTCCACCTGCACATTTCTAAATGACTCATTCAGTCACTCCGGGATCTGCTTTTCACCGCTGCTTGCAAACACTGATTAAGATCTTCATTCTGAGGTCTCGAGGAAATTAGAAGCAGCCAGAGAGCGGCAAATTGAGCTGATTACCTGACTGACATTCAGTGGATTAGAAGTGACAGGAAGCACCTTTTTCTCTCTGAAACTTCAATGTAATAATACCGAGGTTCTATTGGTTCAAGGTTCTATTAGATAAATACTATGGGTTTCATGTTTGTCTGTATTTTGTTTTTGTTGTTTCTCAGATTTCTCTTTCTATGTATAAATATTTTTGTTATTGTAAAGCGGCCTTGAGTCTCTTGAAAGGCGCTATATAAAATAAACTTATTATTATTATTATTATTATTATTATTATTATTATTATTGCATGCTGGCACTACCAGGGATTTGGCTGGCAGTTCTGTATATAGGGTGGACACAATGTGTGTGTTGTGTCAAATGAGAAAATTATGCATAATACAGATGCAAAACACTACAGGTGATACAGATTTCTGACATTGGGTGAACTTTCCCATGCTTCTGTCTCTTTCTTCTATGTCAGATGTTTATTAAGCAACTGCCTTGTTGTGCTTCCTCATTCCTTATATGGTAAAAACCTCCTATGGCTCGCTGGAACCCTTTTGTTTCCCCAAACCCTTTGAGGTAGCAGGGTCAGGAAAGTGCTAATGTATCTCCTTTTTGTGAACAAACCTGAGAGAACATTTGGACCCCATCATGCATGCAGTGTGTACGTACTGTAGTTGTGTGCGTGTATCATTCTCCCGGCCAACAAGTGCATCAGCGTCGGACAGTAAACGTATCAAGGCGTGGCGAACACTTCAATCATTTCTCTAGTCATTTTTAAAAACATAACAATGTACATGCTTTATGTCATGATCCTACGATGAGCAAAAGTATTGGAACACTAGCTTGAAGTATCAACTGCATCATCGTCATCTCAACAACCCACTAATTTTTCAAAAACTTCTGCATTTTGCTCTTGTGATGCATTTTTTAGGGTATTGACACAGTTTATTCCAGTTGCTGTTGGTTGTTCTGGGGGTTTCGTCCTTTCAGTGTCTTCTTCAAGAAGCAAGTTGCGGTCTGGTGAGTGACTTGGTCAGACTAAAACCCTCCACTGTTCTTCCTTTCTTGTGTTGGAAGAATGGTTTGTGTTGTTGTTTTGCTGCACAATGAAATTCCTCCTGATTAGATTGGAGGCGTTTGTCTGTAAATTAATTCTGCTGCTGCTATCATTAATATAGATTAGTAAGAACGTTTCAGATTCATGAGCAGTTCCTTTCTTTCTCTACACTTTTCATCACATTGGAACTGTAGAAAGCTTTGTTTCACAGTGTTCGTGACTCATCCTTGTTATTTGAAATCTGACTCTCTGATTCTTACCTTCTGGACTTCTTCAATCAGTGAATTGTGATACCTTGTGATATCCTGTGGAGGTTGTTGGTGATGTCTCTGGCTATTGCCTTTGGGTTCTTCTCACACTTTTTCAGTCATTAACAGCTGCTGGTTTCTCCTTCTGTACTGTTCCATGTCTGGTTGTTGAACATTCCAAATTGTTGTATTAGCTACAGTATGCTCAATGCTTAGTAATGTAATGTAATTCGATTCAATTTTATTTGTATAGCGCTTTTAACAACTTACATTGTCGCAAAGCAGCTTTACACAATCAAATAATTATTTAAGTTTGTATGAGATGTGAACGTGTATGGATCAAAATGATAAGACTGTCCCTGATGAGCAAGCCGAAGACGACGGCGACGGTGGCAAGGAAAAACTCCCTGAGATGATGATAATAGGAAGAAACCTTGAGAGGAACCAGACTCAACAGGGAACCCATCTTCATTTGGGTGAAACGGTTAGCAGGGGTTGATCTGCATCAGGAGATGTTTTTAGTAAGTTCGAATTGAGTCCAGATCGTTATTGGAGGCTCAGGTAGACTGTAGGAAACTCCAGTCCATTTGCTTTTGTCCCCAAAGATACTGTAGATCTCTGGTGGTTGATCCTTTTTTTTAGCAGCCAGTGCAATCCTCACTGGAAAAACCCATACCACAAATCCATAGTAAACATTCTGAGCTGCCAACCTATCAGGGTTCACCTGGCATGAAGAAATGCCAGTCAGTCACATGTTCCAATGTTTTGATACCTGGAAAATAAAAGAGGTCGGTTCAATCAAAACATGGCACGCTCTAAATGATTTAACACACAGTCTGCTCTATTGCATCGTATTCGTCTTTTGATCCCAAACCCAAATGTCTTCAGTCTATAGCAATTTCAGGAGAATTGACCTTGCTGTTTCAATAATGTCTACATACATTATGTCTATGTCTACAGTATGTCTATGGTAAAGAGTCATTTATCAAGTACTGGACCGTGTCAAGGACTTTTAAAGTAGAATATTTCTTTAGAGGATTCACTTATTGAATAACCTGATGAGGACTCATGTGTTGTGAATTCTGCTGCTCCAAGCTCATAGACTTTTGCATGCCCTTTAATCCCAAAGGCATCAATGCAAATTTGTCGGGGTAATCATCTTCCTTATTTATAAAGATGGCAAAGTATACTCGTGCACACACATTCATCTGCAAGTTAAAACTCTTTTAAGACAGGGCTTATCTAAAACCTTGTGGGTTTTGGTGTTGTTTCTGTATAAGATATGAATCTGTTTCTCTTTCTAAAGAGAAGGCTACAGTATGGATCTGAGATTGACTTAATAAAACAATACCATGGTAATCATCCAGCTCTGTTTAATCAAAGTAAGATGAAAGTATACAGTACATTCAGCCTTTAAGGGAAGATCACATTGGCCAATACTGAATTTGTGCGAATAAACACAAACTAACAAAAACACCTAAATGTTGCAAAGATTTTACACTTGTTTCAGTCTATCTATAGTGATGTGTGTTTGAGTTGGTAATGCACATGGAACATGAATGATTTCAGTATGTGATTACTGAAGAACTTCCTGTGGGGATGTTGGAGGAAATTGCATGGCAGGTTTACAAGAATATTTCTTCACTGGAACTAGAGATCTCCAAACTATGTCCAGCTAACTGATATAACACCAGCCAAATTAAATGGGTTCTACAGTATATGCCACAAAAGATTCGATTTCAACACTCACATTTATACGTCTTCAGTGCAAATCTGGTTAGCACTGTCACCTTGCACTTCTATTGTCCAGGTTTAATTCCCACCTCAGGTCTGTGCTCATGGCGTTTGCATGTTCTCCCCGTATTTAGTGGGTTTTCTTCGGGTACTCCGGTTTTCCAGGCCTGAAGTGATCTTTCGGCACAGCTTGTACATGTGCTGGTTGAATTAAAAACTTCATTCGGGAGAAATTGACAGAGAAAGGCTCGATCATTGTACTTTGTTCCAACTAAGAATTGCATAAAAATGCCTCTACCTTCTATAGAGTTTCAAATTAGCAGGAAAGCCCAGGATGCACCTCTTTAAGCTTTACATTTCTTAGTCTTGTATCTAGATGTATTTCCTATGAGCTCGTTGTAGTCATTGAATAATTCATAGTAGTTACGGGATAATGTGCTTTAAGATGAATATCTGAAGGAGCTGAGACTCTGAGAGTTTAAGCAATCATAGGAGACCATCGTTACACAATCCCAGGCATGTTCTTCTCTTTATCTTCCTTTTAATCAGACGTAATCAGTTGGCAAAAATCTCTCTGTGTATCTCACATTCTTGTACATTTTACTATGAAAACCGTAAAGCACCAGTGATCGCATGGAGCTTTTAGACTAAAACGGAAAAGCTTATGCTTTAAAGCCCTGCATTTTCCATAAAGGACATGGAAATCCATTGCGACCAGCTCGCTTCTATACATGCCGTTTCATGACTTATTTATTGCATATGCTGTTGTTCACTTTTGAATGAATGAAGGCCTCTAGAAAAGACCCGCTCATTTATTCATCTGTTTTCTCTTTAGGCCCTAACAAAAAGCAGAGTTGAGGATTATGTGTTCTGACAGTCCATGTGTGCTCAGGTGAGTATGAAAATGATTTCCCTTGTGATTTTTGTGTGATATTTGTGGAACGTCTTTCATATAATGATGCAATCTTGTGCAATATCAATGTATTGTTAAAGTTTGTAAAAGGGTATTTAACGTTGCATAGCATGCAAAAAAGTCTATTTCAATTTCCAATGGGAATCGAATAGCCTTTTTTGATGCTATAAATGAATGAAAAGATCAGCCATATAATCTTTGCATCCAACAGCACATTAGATCGAAGTGTCTTATACTGTAGTTTAAACCCTTTTATTTGCTTTTGACAAAGTTATAAGCATGTTACGGTGTGCACCAGTGATGGGTGTATGCCTAAATCTTTCCTCGCCGCTTTCTCGCTCCAAAGGCTAACTAGGCGAGGAGCTTAGCCTGGGGTCCAAAATCCGAATCCGGAGTGTTGGGAGCGAGAAGAATGTGACGGATGTTAAAGTTGTGGATCTTAAAGTAGACAGTGGTATGCGAGCGGAACAATGCCATGGGCAGAGGAACTTCAAAGGCAGATGGGCTATAAACCGCCGTTTGAGTGCCAGACTTTTGCCAAGAGCCAGCCTTCACCATCCAGTGGCCAAAAAGTAAAAGGCCTCTGCACTCAACGTTTAGGGTCCCTATCCCAGCCAGAATCGCCAGATCAGTTACCAGAGATGCAACAGCCAACGTTGGCTGTGAATTGTGCTTAACTTCCATCTGCGGCCGCACCCAAGAAGATCTGGGCGGGACTGGTTGGCTGTGACAGTGATAGGAGCCTACATGAGGTGCTCCCCTTGTAGGTCCACCCTGCCACTCTGCCCATCGCTCTCACTCTCCAGCCAAGTGCCCACATACCAGCTGGGCATTGCTTCTGGACCCGCACATGCACACCCTCACTACTTTCTTCCCTTTTCTTTTCCTCGTTTTTTTCCCTCGATTATTATCTCAACTGCTAGATCAGATCTCATCCCAAAAACAAACAAACAAAAAAACTTGCAATAAATGATAGGGTTTGATTTAATTACAATTCAATTCTAAGTTATTGCCACATCCTCTGTACAGTCCTGACTTCGATCCAAGCCATTTCTATATATTTGAGCGATTAAAGGAGTTCCTGGGAGGCCAGAGTTTTAGATGGGAAGTCTAAGATGGGAGTTTGATCATGGATCCAGCATACCGAGGAAACTTTCTACCTTGATGGTGTCCAAGCACTAGTGAAACACTGGGATAAGTGCAATAAAAGCACTAAATAAGAAATAAGGGTAATCCCAGTTTGACTTAAATGTCTCTTGTAAAAATCAATTAAAATTTATAATGACTTAAAAAAAAAGAATTCCTTTCCGAGATTCAATCAGTTTGTCATTAAATGTAATCAGCTTAACAGCACCACCAGAACCTGAAACGTGATTCAGTTCAGCCATTCGGTACTTTTGATGATGCAACTCCAAACAGTCGCTTCCTGTTTTCTATAGTGCTCGGGTAATTGCAATGAAAAGTTTCATCTGAATGATTATGGATCTGAAATTAGCCTGCCAGAGATGATTAAACGAAGGCTTGATGTAAGAAAGCCGTGTGACGTCCCTCCTTTTGTTCTTATCGCTTTCTCTTCTTCATCTTATCAAATTTGAATAGCTCATGAAATTGCGTTGTGGTTAGCGACTGCCCCAATGAGTTACACTGAGTGATGTAAAAAAATAAATACATAAATAAAAAATAAAAACTTGCGGAGCTTTTTTAAATTTTATTTGTCTGGTCAAGTTCGGCACGCAAGGAATCGAAGGACATGTCTTTCCTTAAGCTTATACTATTCAAAAGATGTTTGCTGACAAATACATCTTGTCCACTTGTGACAACTATCACCATTATGAGGTTGACTATTACTGTGTTATTTCAGTGGGGAAATAAAGGGAACATTATTAATAATCATTTTAAAAGTTTCATTTCATTTGGATATGAATATAGAGATGAGTTTTCATATCCAAATGAAATGAAACTTTAAAATTATTATTATTAATGTTCCCTTTATTTATA